>JAPDFK010000172.1:0-99474 GCA_027569635.1 Lasiosphaeriaceae sp. G1095 | reverse complement strand
CCCCCCCCCCCCCCCCCCCCCCCCCCCCCCCCCCCCCCCCCCCCCCCCCCCCCCCCCCCCCCCCCCCCCCCCCCCCCCCCCCCCCCCCCCCCCCCCCCCCCCCCCCCCCCCCCCCCCCCCCCCATCGTGTTTTGTGGTATACGAAGCTTCCGTCACGGCATTGACTTGGGCGTTGGCCAGCACCGTGGACGTATATAACCCACACTGAGATCACAGGTCGAAGACCTGTGATTTCGACACCCTTCTGGGAGGCTAGCTCAGTGGTAGTGTGGGTGCATTGTGCCAGCCGCCACAGCTTCGGTGTGTTCACTGGTCAACTGCCTCGGCAATATGTCCCGTTGCAGCACACGCACGGTGTGGAACGATGTTGCGTTTAAGACTTCTCCCCATGTCCTGTTTGGAGTATTATGTTCGTATGGGCAGGGTATTATACTCGTATGGGCATTGTATTATATTCGAGGATGCCCTTTTTGGGGGGGCCCAAGCCTTCATGCTGATATAAAATATAGTCACAGTTGAGTATAAGAATTCAAGGCTTATATTGTATTAGTGGGTGTATTTAGTCCAAATTTACATCGAAAAGGGGGTTTGCCTGCCTAAATAAGCTCCAATGAAGGGCCTTCAGAAAATGCAGGGGATATGCAACCTTGCAAACAGTTGGGGGATTCGGTATGCCCGGGACTCTGAAGCCTCCCTACACCAGGCTTTTTTCTCGCCGCCGGCGGGCTTTTCCCTCGTCATCACCAGACTGTTTCCTCATCGCCAGCGGATTCTTTCCTCATCATGCCCTGTTCCTTGGCTTTTGTCATAGCTTCTAGATTAGTATCGTTCGTCAGAGTCTTTCAATTTTGCATCCTTCTCGTCCGGGAGAGGAGCTGAAACAGCTCGTCGACCTTGCATGCAAGAGCACAGTTATCGTCTTCAAGGATCTGGAATTGTCGTTGGAGGCCCTTAAGTTCTCGCTCGATATCCGCGCGAACTCGCTGCTCTGGATTGTGATTCTCCTTCTTGTCTGTAAGTCCATGTGTCCAGCCTTTTTTTTTTCCCTCTATGGAACTCCCTGATTTCCTTTGCTCTCGATCCTCCGCCATTTTATCTTGGATGGCTTCCATTATCGGCTGTATCACGCAGGTCTTTGAGCAAACCCTACTAATGTTGAAATTGCATTACCAGCCCGGCAATGGTTTCCTTCATGTTATGCTGCTTCTGCTGCTCGTCCTCCTTCTGCTCATGGGCCTGTTTGAAGCGACGTTAGAAATCCATCTCGTGCTGCTCCTTGAGTTTCCAGTTCTTCTTCTTGTCCTCGGGGGAAAGTTGCCCGGCATACTTACAGGGAAGGAAGGACGAGGACCTCATCTTTTGATATCTAATCGTATAATTATACGAATGAAGTAAAGTTCATTACAGCCCACCAACTAACCAGAAGGTCCCGACTCCTAGACTAGATCTAACTGTGGCTATACTACCGGTGATTAGTTAGGAGACAGATATGGATCTACTTACTACAAGGTTGGTATGAATGTACTTTCGAAGCGAGCACCTCTCGCTACCACCTCCTTAATAGGCTACTAGGGAAGGCTGGTATGGTCACCCGGTAGTCCAGGGATCTTGGGGGCACCTAATATAATCCCAAGATCTGTGAACCTCTTTAACCCGTGATCATCCACGAATCGTTCCCACGAAGTGACATCTCACACCCAAAGGGATCATCACAAAGGATCCCAGTCGATCTCAGAATCTCAGGTCAGGTTATGTAATAACAAATTCACTGCCTACAATACAAAAAAGAATAGAAGCTCTTCTTCCTCGCTCTCCGGTTGGCTCAGGTTGCAAAAGGGGCCTGGACTCCTCGTCAGGGCTAAAAACGTCTTCTGGCTAGGAGCATCACCCTTGGGTGCTTAGCCGTGACGACGAGTTGATCAGTTATACGAGGAAGTACACCACAACTATATCGATGGTAGGAGGACACGAAGAAGGTGTTGTAATATTCAAGTTGATCGTGTACTGATAAGTATCCAAGCTAATGATCCTTGGATCAAGCGTCCGTGTCGTCATTCTGATAGTCCTTCATCCCCAAATGCAAACCCAAACCCTAAATGCCAAAAACAAAGGAAAATCAAAACAATGTGCTGTGCTATGCTATGCTATGCTGATGCGACGCCGCCATGGGAAACGAAAAGCCAAGCTCCTGTCTGTTGGTCTCTGTTGCCATCAACCCCCACCTTGCCATCCATCCAACCATCCATCTACTCGACCCAGCCGTCCTTGTAAAAGTCCCTGCGAATTCTCTCCTGCTGCTGAGCGCGCATGGCCTCCCTTTTGGCCTGAATCATCTTGTCTTGGCACTTCTTCTGGCGCTCAGTGACCTCGCCGTGGGTGACGGTCAGATTCTCGACAATGACCCGCAAGCTCGCTACCTCGGCCGCCAGACTGGCGACTCTGTCCTCCTCAGAGCCCATCATCTGCGGCGAGGCGCACAGGGGGAGTCCCGTAATGGAGCTGCTGCTCGGCAGCTCGTCGTCGTTGTCGAGCACGTTCTCCTCGTCCTCCTCCTCCTCCTCGTTCAGGCCGTCGAAGTCGAGGCGGATGTCCGTGGTCCTGTCAGTCGAAGTGGAACGGTTGCTGCCAGTGCTGCTGGCAACACTGCTGGACCGGCGCAGAAGGTGGTGGCGAGACAGGGGGAGCGAGTCGCGGCGCGGAAGCCTGCTCGTCGTCGTGCTGCCGTTGTTGGGATTCGTGGCCGACATGCCGGGGGTGATGAGGGCGGCACTGTTGCTCGACGCAGTATTGATCTCGAGGTTGAAGGTGTTTCCACGCTGGAGGGTCAGAGCGCGCCGGACCATGATTGCTGCTGTTTTCTTGTTGATTGGCTGACTTGTTGACTGGCTAGCGTGGACTTGAACTTGTTGTGACCGGCACAGCTGAAGAACCTTAAGAAGATGAACAGAAGAAGATGGAAAAAGGTCCTGCCTTGGTAAGGTTCCTGCCCTGTAGGATGCGCGTGTGCCAAGCCGGTGGTCGTCCTGTAGTTGGCCTGAAGTGTGAGAGACAATGAGAGAGAGAAATGCGTGCGTGCCCTTTATTTACATAAGATATGACTTGTGGGTTGGGGTGCCAGGAAGTTGATATCTCAGCGCCTGGTGGTGTTGAGAATGGATGACAATTTGAAGTGGTGTGCAAGTAAATAATAAGTAGTAGCCTGTGTGGCAAAAATAAAAGTTGGTGGTTCAAGAAACTCTGCGGCGCACACCAAAAGCAGCAAGATTTGCACTTCGCGATCGCCTCCTCAAGCTGGGGGAAACTGAAACCTACACTCCTTGCGGATCCCGTTTGCTCAGCGTGCATACGGTCTCGACAACAGGCTCCCTTTTACATCGATATCCACGTCGGGTAATCCAGCATGCTGCTTGATTGCCGACAACGACTTGGGGGCGGCCAGTCCTTTTACCCTTTACATCAGCGTCATTGGATGGGCTGGAGAAAAAAAAATCGAAGATTCCTGCAACCAACAACCGTGCCGCACCACGCCGCAGCCCAACGATGTCAATCAAGCAGGCCCCGGCGCAGGTCCCCGCGGCCCTAGCTGCAGAGGAAAGAAGTATAAGGGGTGGGCCGTAGACTATGGCTGGTTCTGAAACGCCATTTCGAGAGAGACACTGAAGAACAGCGAAGTGGGAAGGTTGTCAGGGCAAGTAAACAAATCTTGTTTTTTTCCCACGGAGTCGGATTGAAGCAAGATTTGACTTGCGAAATTCCCCTTCCATTTTTTTTTGAACGGCTCTGCATCCTTCCTGTCCAAAGATATAATTCTCAATCTCAGCGTGCCTTATCAGACTCGGCGGTCGTCCAAAGTGGTTATCACGGTCCCTTTCTGGCCGACAACCGAGGGTGCCAGACCGTCTTCTCAAACTGACAATGATGGCCCAAACCAAAGACCTTTTCGCGAATGCTGGCCCATGCACTGGGACTGTGAATGCGCTGTGAAACGTCAAATCGACTTTACCTTCATGACTTCGCCACAGTATGATTGCCAGCCGTTTGAGCGACGTGCTCGTCATCGTCCCCGATCGCGCAAAGACAAACCACGCCATCGTCGCCTTTTGTTGACGATCTCTTTCCCAGTTGTAGTTCGAGAATCGACGTCATACGGTCATCAAGTCTTCATACGAGAATCAAGTCCGAGGAGTAAAATGAAGATGAAATAGGTTATCGTTGTATGATTATGGCAGGATGAATGTCCGAGTTTGGCAGAAAGCGACCAGAATTTCCCAGTGCTCGATCATATGAACGTCTTTCTAATATAACACATAATATACAGGTCAGAAGGAAACGATTGGGATACATGGGTGTTGTACATGGCAAAACATGGCGTGTTCTAAATTTCGCTCCGCCCAACTCTAACGTCGAGGTTTCGAGCCCTCTCGGCCATATGAGCACGAATGTTCCCGTACCAGTGTTTGACGCGGGGGCGCAAAGCGAATTCGTACTCGGGGAGAGAAATAAGCTCTTTCATAAAAGGGCCCAATTGGGCTTTGGCGGAGTCATTAAAGTGGCGCCGGATGTCTTCGACAATGGCCAAGGACCCTGCATCACAGTACAAGCCGGCTTGGCGCATCTCCTCGAACAAGTTGAGAGCGGCTTCGGGATCACCGAGACGGTGCCAGTAGATCCAAGCCAGGTTATTGTAAAAGTCGGTGTTGACGCCGAGGACGTAGCTGGCGAGGCCCAGCTCCTTGATGCGAGGGAGGACGTTGAGCGCAAGGGCCGAGGAACTGGCAAACGACTGGTCCAGCAGTCGGAGAGAGAGATGGAGGTAAAGAGGATAGAGGGGGCCGTAGATGTGCATCGAGAGGTGACCGGCATCGTCCAAAATGCTAGCGGCTATCTTCTTGGACTTGCGCCCCGGTCGCTTCGGCGACCCCGTCTTGGCGATGCCGAGCTTGTCCACCATGGTGAAGACCTCACGTTCCATGACGTTCCACAAGGCAAAGTCTGTCTCGGCGTTTTTCAGCAAGGACTCGACTCGATTGCGCTCCTTCAGCCGAACCTCCTCGATCTGGGCTGCCTTTTCCAGCGACTCGGCAGAATCAATGACAGCCTCGTCCTCATGTCCAAGTTCCTCTCCCTTCCAAGCCGACACCAATGATTCGTTGGTGGAGCCGGGTGCGTCGGGCTGGAGCATGCCCAGGGCCACGCGCGCGGCCCTACGCAAGCTCGGTGGGAAGCGCATGAGCGCCGACTCTTCTGTCAATGAATGATTGGGGGCAGGGGGGGGGGGGAAGCGCGGCAGGTTTCGGTGCGGTTCCATTCGGCGCGGTTCCCTCGCAGCACCCCTTTCCGTCTCGTCCACGTCGATGGACGCATCCTTGACGATGACGTTGATTGACGACTGAATGTCGCCTCGACTGGGCTCGTTATCGTAGGCGCCCCATTGATCCCTTGTCTGGTGGGTGGATGGGCTGGCAGGTGCCTCGTTTCGCGCGGCAAGCTCCCTGAAGATGCGGTCGAAAGTGTACTGCTCGGTGGGTGTTATCGTTGACCGTTGTTCCGTTTCAGCCTCTAATGGGTCATCTTCCGCTTCCACTGGTGCCTCGACCACACTGTTGTCCAAGTCTTCGAAGGGGATCATATCGTGGCTTGGGCGACGAGCAGAGGGCTGGGATTTCTGACCGCGGACTTTGCGGACTTTGGTGAAGGTCGATCCTGCCCTTGGGCTGGGAATTCGGGTGCTGGGGTGGAAAAGGTATCGGAACACTGGCGGCGGGATGCTCGCTCGAGAGAGGCGTTGTAGAGTTCGAGTCTGGTATAGGAAGGGAAGGAGAGTTGTCGACATGTTGGCGTTGTTCTGACTCCCCGAATTGGAGAGGGCGTCGACGCCTGCTTTTTAAGCCTGTCTTTCGTCGTTAAAAGTTTTGCTTGCAGATTTGGGAACTCGAGAAATAAATTTCCCCATGTTCACCTGCACAAGTAGCCAGCTGCCTGCAGGACGCTAGCTCCTATTTAGGCCTAGTGGCTCGCGAAAAGCCAAGCACAAACCCCAGCTGCCTGCCTTTGGGGCATTCCCATCTTTCGCCCTCGTGATTACGCGACGGGATTGTATCGCTTCTGTAACGCGACAGAAAGCAGTCGCGACCCGAGTTTAATTGATTTTCAGGAGGGAAACCACACCCACCTCTGACAACTCTGATAACCCGCCTCGCCCCCATTTCCAAAATGCCGCCCAAGAAAGAGCCTGTGATGAGTGCGTTCGAGCGCAAGCGTCTCGAGAACATCGCAAACAATAATGCGCTACTCAGCGGGATAAGCGCGACCGCCGACAAAATCATCCCAAAACCTGCGCCGCCCAAGTCCAGACCGAAGCGCCCAAGCACACCGCGGGTCAAGCGCGAGCCCGTCTTGCGAGAGCAGCCGGTGCGCACTACGCGGCAGAGCAGCAGGCTGGCCGGGCTCGGCGCTGATTCGGACGTTCTTAAGCGCAAGTTTGAGGTCCAAATCGAAGCGGAGGCCGAGAAAGCCAAGGCCAAGAAGCTGCGTGTCAGCGGCGATCTCAACCTCGGCGACATCAAGGTTGAAGGACGCAAATGGGAAAATGGCATGGACAGTCTCAAGGGCCTGGGCCTGGGCGTGCGAGGCGCCCGGCCGGGTGTTCGAACATTCACAGAGGAAGACATACAGGAGACAACAGACAAGAGCTTAAAGGACTTGCGGCTGCGCATGAGCGGACTCAAGCTGTACGAGAAATGGGCTGTTCCAGGTGCGCATCTCTCTTTTTCGTACCTCTACGATTCATTATCATTACGATGACAAGGTAGCCACTAACTACGCAGCAGATATCAAGCTCGTACCGCAACGTATATACTCAATGGGCTTCCATCCCACCGAAGACAAACCCATCATATTCGCCGGTGACAAGGAGGGCGCTATGGGCGTCTTTGATGCATCGCAAGAGGCTCCCAAGGCAGAAGACGACGAGGATGAGGACGCTGATGTGCCTGGTCCAGTCATATCGGCCTTCAAGACACACTCGCGCACCATTACCTCGTTCCTTTTCTCCCCAGTTGACGCTAATGCGGTATACTCGGCCTCATACGACTCCTCCATTCGCAAACTGGATTTGGACAAGGGGGTGTCGACTGAGGTCTTTGCACCCGCCGACAAAAATGACGACATGCCCATCAGCGCTATTGACATGCCCTCCACAGACCCAAACCTCATCTTCTTCTCTACCCTGCACGGTTCTTTGGGCCGCCATGACCTGCGCGCCAAGACGCAAGATGCAGAGATCTGGGGCCTGACAGACCACAAGATTGGCGGCTTCTCGCTACACCCATTACACCCACACCTTGTCGCCACGGCTTCGCTCGACCGAACGTTGAAGATCTGGGATCTTCGCAAAGTCAGCGGCAAAGGCGATCTGCGGCACCCGGCGCTTCTCGGGGAGCACCGGTCTGATCTCTCCGTGTCGCATGCCAGCTGGAGCAGCGCCGGCGACATCGCGACATCGAGCTACGACAACCTGATCAAGATTTACGCGTTCCCCGACGCTGGCAAGTGGGCGGCGGGCCATGACATCCCGGATAAGCAGATGGCACCCACCCACAAGATCCGCCACAACAACCAGACGGGCCAGTGGGTCACCATCCTTAAGCCGCAGTGGCAGCGGACCCCGCACGATGGGCTGCAAAAGTTTGTCATCGGCAACATGAACCGCTTCGTGGATGTTTTCGCGGCCAACGGCGAGCAGCTTGCTCAGCTTGACGGCCCCGAAATCACGGCTGTGCCAGCTGTCGCACACTTTCACCCCAGCCTGGACTGGGTTGCTGGTGGCACGGGGAGTGGTAAGCTATGCCTGTGGATGTGAAAGCGAATGTTATTTTCCCAGTTCAAGATGTTCTTTTGTTGTCGGGAGTTGGGTTAAGACGATACCATGTGCAATGTAAATACGCTTCGAGATAGGTTCGGATGGATTGAAATATAGAACGGGCCAGGTTCGGCCGACGGGCTTTCAGTTCCCTTGGAAGTGACTCTGAGCTAAGGTACCCAGGAGGTTCCTCAAGCTCGCGGCACAGGTTTGACTCACTCCCCGCGCATCTCGATATTATGTATCATCCAGTGGAGAGCCCTTGTAGTCTGCCTACCTGCTACGTGATGACCCTGCCGTATCATGCACCCCTAGTTTTCTCGCTTTTCAAAAACATCAGCATATATAATTTATCTGTGCGAGCCAGGGACCAGAGGAATTAGTCGGGCCCCCGAGATACGGTTCCAAACCAGCGGGCCGACAGGCTACAAAAATCCGCAATTTGTTTTGAACATCTGCAAAGTCGCGACGACTTGGATTTGAAACAGACAGGGAAGAAAAGAAATAGAGAAAACCCTCCTTGCTGGGATTTTGAAGAGTCCATCTGGGTGTAGTTCTTCCTTGCCCGTCGTTTTTTTGAATTGTCTTGCATGTGATGACTGTAATCCGTACCAAGGTCAGCAGCCAGCGTCATGCCTCCACGCCCCCCCACGAGCCAACAAAGTCACGGCTTATCAATAAGACCTGACATCTCATCTGCCCAATCCGCTGCCCACGATTGCAGGGTGCAAGGACGGGCCCCCCGATGGCCCACTGCAGCCGCCAAGTTCGAACAACAGGGTCGGGTCAGGTCGGGATCCTTAAACGTCCCGGACGGATTACGGGTTGAACCAGTAACTAATCTATGTCCATGGATGATGGATAGCATGGAACCGACCAGGCAAAGAGCCAAGCCCACTAGATTGGACGGATGGAGGACGACGGCTGTCCCTAGTTCACGGAGACGACGGAATTACACGATCATGCGATGGATTGAGATAATAATCTCGAGCTCCTATTTTTTAAAATAAAAAAAAATATAGGAAATCCCGCGATGGAAAATCTTCCGGGGCACTGTCCTTGTAATAAGACATGAGCTAAGAAACCTACTCGTACTGGCAGCCCGGTCAGTTTCCTGGAAAATCGCCAAAGCCCCAAGTGAATGACCTCAGCTGCGCCAAAAAGCTTGACAGCAGAGTCGAGCTGGAGCTTCGTCCGAGAGGTAAGGCAACCACTTGGCAACGCCTGCCAACGCCACCGCCATCCATCCAGATCCCTCCCAGGCCGCCCAGACCCACCCCCCGCTGCCCAGGGAAGCCAGGCCCCCTAGACCCGCTGAAATACTGTGCGTGCTGTACTGCCGCTGTTCGCTCACTCGCTGCACTTGTGAATTCCGTTCAGTTGTCGACCTGCCCTGGGCCACATCCGTTCCATTGCTCTTGTCAAACCTGACCTCAGACATCGAACGGCGGCCACGCTCACCGGCCCCAACGGCGAACCAACCCGCCCCCTTCCATTCCCTTCCAGAGCCGCAGCACGCCACCACCACGCCGCAATCGCAGGCCCATCACGAATCGCCATCGGCAATCTGAGGGGGTCGTTGGGGTTCACATGCACATGGGCGCACCTCCAACCACCATCATAACTTGAACCTACCTGCCACCTCCCCCGCCAACCCAAACTCCACCTGACAAACCCCTGCGCTATACATACCTAAAATACTCTAGGTTCATACCTAGGTAGCCTCCTCTCCACCAGTCCCTAGCAGGTCTACTAGAGTAGGTAGGTATACATAGGTACCGGTAGTCATAAGCGGTTAGCCATCTTTCCGAGGCTGCCGTCCGTATCCGCCATTTTGCAACTAGCTCGACGTCACGGCGAATTAAGGACGCCCACCGACGGTCGGCATTCGTTCGTTCGCTTGGTCAAACCATCCCCAGGCATCCGACTGCCTGCCCGCCTTCACCCAACTTCTTGCGACCTCCCGGATTCAACCCCGCCGTCCATCTCTTCCGTCGCGCTCGTTGGTCATGCCCATTGAGACCTCGTCTACGCATATCTACAGTAACGACGCTGTTCAGTCCCTATAGCGAGTCCCGACTCGCCCCCCCTCAGAGCTGCCAAATCATGGCCCCCCCACAACAACAAACGTCACCTGCTACGGCTGCTGCCGCTCCAAGCACCCTCCCAGCACAGGCGCCCCAACTGCGGAAACCCGACCCTCCGTCAGCTGTGCCCACGCGATCCTCCACTCTCGTGCACGACGAACAAACGGCACGCCGGGTGTCAAGGAAGCTCCAGAAGAAACGCCGCGACGCTGACCACACCCCCACCATGGAGCTACCCGAGCGCTTCAAGCACGACGGCGACCAGGCAGACAGTGAAGAGGAGGTGTTGCAACCGCAGGGCTACGCTGGTGGCATGCTTATGAACATGAACCAGAGTATCTTTGGCTTGATCGCAGCCGCTGGCAGTCAAGTCGACTTCTCCGACAGGTTCGAGGACCAGAGCTCCGACGACGAAGATGGTGATGGCGCCATGGCCATGACCATTGCTGGGCACAAGAGGCCCGCACGGCAGGAAAATCTAGGTTTCGCGGGCGGGCCTCTTGCGCAGACCACAGTACTCAGAAACCCCGGCGCGCTCGGTGTCAAGGGCGACGGCCGCCACCACCGCAGAAAGATCTCCGAAACCCGTCTCATGCGATCCGTTTCTGGGGGACTTGCTCGCCTCTCCTCCAAATCCAAAGCGATCAAGTCACCAAAGGAAAAGCAGGCAGCCGTCGAGGGCGAGCAGATACAAGAGGAGGATCACGAGGCATCCATTGCGGCATCAGACACGGCACCCGGCATCGAAGTCACCAGGACCGAAGCCAAAATCGCGCCCGTGATGAGCAGGATGCTCGAAGCCCGCGCCCAGATGGCCTCGCGGCCAAGCTTCGATCTGGATAGGTTATCGGGCGAGCATGGGCGGGCGGCAGAACCTGGCGACGCTGGGCCATCAGAGCTCGCCAAGAAGCTCAAGGAGATATTTGAGTTTGACAGGCCGGAAGAAGTCATTGAAGGTTAGTCGTCCCCATTCTTCCTCGTTGAGCTGGGCAAAAACTCACGTCCTACCAGAATACCCCTGCTGGTTGCTTCAGCACGTCCTGCTCCAGGGGTACATGTACATCACGGCTCGCCACATCGCCTTTTATGCCTATCTCCCCAAGAAGGCTGTAAGCATCGGCCCGCCTTGATTCGAGAGGGCGCATGCTAACAGTTGCCACAGAACGAGGTTGCCAAGTCTGGCTATCTCTCCAAGAGCGGGAAGCGGAATCCCAAGTACAACCGCTACTGGTTCCGTCTCAAGGGCGACGTGCTGTCATACTACCGTGATCCCCAAAACCTCTACTTTCCTCACGGCCAAATCGATCTGAGGTACGGCATTTCGGCCACCGTGACCGACAAAGACAAGGATGCTGTTCACTTTACTGTGACCACACACCACCGAACCTACAACTTCAAGGCCGACAGCGTCCAAAGTGCCAAAGAATGGGTCAAGAGCCTCCAGAAAGTCATATTTAGATCTCACAACGATGGCGACAGTGTCAAGATCTCCTTGCCCATCGAAAACGTGATCGACATCGAGGAGACGCAGATGCTGGACTTTGCGGACACCTGCAAGATTCGCGTCATTGACAACGATGAGACCTATGCTATTGACGAGGTAAGTCGGTTACTTACCTCGATCCTACTGTTCCATCAGAAAGTCTGCTAACAACCCTTCGATAGTACTTCTTCTCGTTCTTCAGCTTTGGAAAAGAAGCCCTCAATGTGCTCAAGATTTTGGTCGAGGACCATTTAGCCCAAACTCCTGGGCCAGACGAGACGGCGCCCGTACAAGCGCCGGCGGAGCGCTTGTCCACCGATACGTCATCGAAGCAAACGAGCATGAGTGAAAGCCGCGAGCGTGCGCCAAGGCCACCCAATATTCGCACCACCAGTAAGCTCACCGAAGGTGTCAGGGCTACACTTTCGCCTTTGTCGCCCAGAAATATCTCACCGAGCCCCCGCGCGAGTGGTGAATGCGCTCGAAGCAGCTTTGATGCTCTCCGACCCTTTGGCCGCCGCAGCATGGAAGTTAGCCAGATCATTGCGGGACACCCTGACTCACCGCGTCGGAGTTTCAGCGCCAGTCGGCGATCGCAAAGCAGGAATGGGCTTGGCGACAGTGACCCCCGTCGTCCCGAGAAGCAAGGAAGCAGCGACTCCTACGTCCAGAGCCTCGAGGACCCCAGTCAGGCGAGCATATCTGCTCTTGTCGTGTCAGGAAGCAGCGAGGAGGCGACAGCCAGTCAGATATTAAGAGGCAGCGATGTCTTCCACAGTCCCACCATTCGACGATCAGCATCCGCTTCACGCGCGCCAGAGGTCGACCGTTTCACATCTTCCCCTGTGGCGCGGCAACACACATCTGGACTTGTTAGGTACTCGGCCCGAATTACAACGACTGGCCACGTGACGGACCCCGGGTCCGGCGAGCTCGACGGATCGGTTAACACGCCGACGCTACAGAACATCGCCAAGATGGGAGGGTACCCGTTTCAGAAGGCCAACGCAATCATGGGCTATCTGGACCGCCAGTCTCGCCGTATGAGCACCCTACTCGCGACAGAGTCGATGGGATACGTCGAGAAGGTCTCGGGCATGTGGAAGGGGGGCAAGAAGCACTATGACGAACCTTCCGGCCTCAAGACTGACGAGGAAGAGATCGAGGATGACCCAGACGAGAGGGCCAATTCGGAAGCTCGGTTCCAGGCTCACTTTGCCCTTCCAGAGACCGAAAAGCTCCAGGCCGCCTACTTTGGTCACTTCCTTCGGGTCCTTCCCCTGTATGGCAAAATCTACATCAGCGACCGGCATTTCTGTTTCCGGAGTTTGTTGCCAGGCACTCGGACAAAACTCATTCTCCCGCTTAAGGACATTGAGAATGTGGACAAGGAGAAGGGCTATCGCTTTGGATATGCTGGTCTCGTGGTTGTTATTCGCGGCCACGAGGAGCTTTTCTTCGAGTTTGGCAAGGGCGAGATCCGCGACGACTGCACCATCACTATACTCCAGAGCATTGAGGCCACGCGCTATCTGCGCGAATCCAGCATGCTCGACCGCGACGAAATAGAAGATGCGCAGGCCGCAGTGGCCGAACGTGATGCTTTGCAAGAGGCACGGAACGATGAATTCCCTGACCACGAGGTCCAGCTCCCTCGTCAGACCACCGGGCTATCCGAGGCGCCCACCATTATTTTTGACGATCCCAAAGCCTCCTTCCTCAACTTCAAGCCCAGCCAGCCCATGAAGATTACTTGCTTAACCATCGGATCCCGAGGTGATGTGCAGCCATACATTGCCCTCTGCAAGCGACTGCTTGATGATGGGCACCATCCGCGTATTGCAACCCACCTCGAGTTCAAAGACTGGATTGAAGGGCATGGCATCGAGTTCCGCAATATTGGCGGTGACCCGAGCGAGCTCATGCGCATCTGCATCGAGAACGGCACCTTTACTTGGTCTTTCCTCAAAGAAGCAAACACAAAGTTCCGCGGCTGGCTTGATGAGCTCTTGGTTGCTGCCTGGGAAGCCTGCCAAGGCAGCGACTTGCTGATCGAGTCTCCAAGTGCCATGGCTGGTATCCACATCGCCGAGGCTCTTGGTATCCCATACTTCCGCGCTTTCACGATGCCGTGGACACGGACGCGAGCCTACCCGCACGCCTTCATCATGCCGGCCCAAAAGATGGGCGGCGCTTACAACTATGTCACATATGTCATGTTTGACAATGTCTTTTGGAAAGCAATGGCCCACCAGGTCAACAAATGGCGCAACAACATGCTAGGCCTCCCTAACACGACCCTCGAGAAGCTACAGATGAACAAGGTGCCGTTTCTGTACAACTTCTCGCCATATGTCGTGCCGCCGCCGATTGACTACAGCGACTGGATCCGCGTAACGGGATATTGGTTCCTCGACGAAGGCGGAGTTCAATGGCAGCCCCCCAAGGAGCTGACCGACTTTATTGACAAGGCGCGAAAGGATGACAAGAAGATTGTCTACGTTGGCTTCGGATCGATCATCGTCCCTGACCCGGTCAAGTTGACCCAGGAGGTTATCGACGCCGTTCTCAAGGCTGATGTCCGGTGTATTCTCAGCAAGGGCTGGAGCGAGCGTGCTAGTCCGGGCGATAGCAAGGAAGACCAAAAGCCTGAGCCCGTCCTCCCTCCCGAGATCCTCCAGATCAAGTCAGCCCCACATGACTGGCTATTCCAGCAGATCGACGCCGCGGCACACCACGGCGGCAGTGGTACCACGGGCGCCAGCCTGCGCGCCGGTATCCCGACGATCATTAGACCGTTCTTTGGCGACCAGTTCTTCTTTGGTACCCGTGTTGAGGACCTCGGCGTCGGCATTTTCCTCAAGAAGTGGGGCTCCAATGCGTTCTCCCGCGCTCTTTGGGAGGCGACAAACAGCCAGCGTATGATTATCAAGGCGCGTGTGCTGGGAGAACAAATCCGCAAGGTATGTGCTCTCTGTTCTGATGTTTAGTCGCACACAAGCTTTGTTTCAAAGAGGTTCTCATGCTAAACCAAAAAAAATTAGGAAAACGGCGTTGAGATGGCTGTTCAGTCCATCTACCGTGACATGGAGTACGCAACGAACCTGATCAAGTCCAAGACCAGCAAGAACGCGTCGCGCCGTGATGCCGCCACAAATAGCGACAGTGCCGAGCCCCTCGACGAGGACGATGCCGAGGAGGAGAGCTGGACTTTTGTCGGCGGCGACGCTGAGACAGTGGATGATCTCAGCCCCGATGCAGTCACAAAGCGCACTAACTCGGATATCAAGAGTCCCCTCGTTGGGAGTGGTAATCGCGCGCTGGGGAGTCGCGTGCTGGGCGGTGGCAAAGCGGTGGGGTGAGTAAAGCCAAAGATTGAAGACATGTTAGAAGTGAGATGGTTGGGCTTGCTGCGCCGCCAGCATGGCGGACTGTGTTGAACCTGTGGTTTCCCGCGGCTTCCTGAAATGATGTCGACGGGGACGGATTACTGGCCCTAAGCTGACCACGGCACAAAATCCCCGGCGGGTGGATACGATGACTGACTGGACTGAGCAGATGCAGGCTAGTCGCGTAAGGGAGTGGGTGTTTGCACATTGAGGAAGCTGTGTTTTTCACATGATCATTGTTTTGGGTTACAACGGCTCACTCCTTTGCCTCATCTGGACAATCTGCGTTGCGGGCGGGTGTCCTAGGGGTCTGGGGATTAATTAGACGTGGATGGATGGATGGATGGATGCACGGGTGGTTGAAATTTAGAAAAACGGCATTCCACTCCAGCTCATGGAAGGGGGTGGAAGAAGAGGCTAATGATATGACGTCTTGGGATAGAGAGACAAGGACAACGAGACTGAGACAGACGGAGAGGTGTTGCGCTCTTTGATTCCGTAACTTCCTATACCTTCCTATACTACACTGCAGACACACCCAAGATTGGCGTTTGGAGTCTGCTTTTCTTTTTTTTTCCTTGATAAAGGGGGTGTGGGTTGGTAATGAATAGGTATACATACGTTCATAGGTATTAATTGGCAGAGTTTGGATCAAGAGTTTGGTGTCGGAGGAATCAATTACAAATAAATCATTATGAGCGTCCATAGTTTCACTGGCTTGTAACATGAGAAAGCAAGTGGTCAAATCTTTCATGCTCGCACTTTGTTTTGGATTGTATTTATCACCGCTATCGGTCTTCATCAACACTCGGAACTAGTTGCACCTGTTTGAAAGACCAAAAAAGAAAAAGAAAAAAAGAAGGAAAAAGGAAAGCACAAAAAAGCACCAAAATGAAGAGGCCCCCAACTACGACATGATATTCCCGACGCACATCTCTGAGCCGTGATAGACATCACTGATAAGACAGAGGCAACAGCTTAACGCTTTTGAGAGTCTTTGATATTCTATTACAACAAGAAGCTTGTCGACCCGGCAGCTGGTGACTGCTTCCAGAGCGTGGAACTTCATCCCTTGTCTTGACTCTAGAGAGGATAGCTAAATGATACTTTCCTAGTTTCTGTCAATCCATGTTTCACAGCATTAATTCGCTAAAAAAGTGCCTAAATATCAATTCATCACGTAGCAGTCTGCCCAATCGCAGTTATCGAGCTTGTGCGAGACAGACTTGCTTTCTTTGGGTCCAAAGCATCCGTATAACAACTAACAGAGGGAGGGGAAGTAACCTCGATATTACTCTTGGTTACATTATAAGAGAACGATGTAACAGCCATCTAAAGTTAACAAACGATTGGTGGGATTCGCGTAATGTCTTTGCGTGGGCACCGGAGCTGACAGATGGATAGATAGATAACAGAAGCGGCACACATCATATCAGGCCACGCACGAATTTTAGCTAGTAAAGCGAGTCAATGGCAAAGCTGGGTTGAAACGGCGAACGACATGGTCGGCTTCAGCAGGTTCTCAAGTTCCAAGAGGCTGTATCATCGTGCGTAACGATGATAGCATGTGCAATCGCCAAGGGGGAGCCGGGGAATGTGAATGTGAATTGCTTGAACACCGCCTGCCATCACAAATTTCGACCGCCAACCGCCGACCGGCCAAGAGAGTGACTCCAAAGTGCTGCTCTTATCGTTGGGAGATGCCATCATCCCATAGCTCCGAGTCAAGAGAGGCATCAGGAGACATGAGCAAACGGGTGGGGGGACACTACCTGGCACCTGATTGGCAGCGTCACGCCATTAATACGACGACAAAGGTTCCAGGGTGGCCAAGGCAGTAAGGCAGCAAGGCAGCAATTGGGAGACCGAGGGGTTTTTGGAAACACGACTACGTATAACGGCCAGGCTGGTTCACACAAGTTCACAGCGGCCGCCTGGCGAACGAATTGGTATTTTCCCCTGTATTCGGGGAGGTTGCGAAAGAGTCATCTGCTGGTTCGTCACTGAAGGAGAGGTGAATCGAGTCAGGCGCTAGGCAGGCAAGGCAGGCGGGCAGGTGCAGGGACCTGCAGTGGGGCAAACCTGGCTGCCCCGCGGTGAGAAGCGCCACATCCTACCAGCCACAAGTGACCCCGCAAACGGTAGGGTCCCTAGACAGGTGTGGGAGCAGCTTGCCATTGGACGTCAAGCTCCGCGAATACCCACAGCGCACCTGGCCCAGGGTACAAAAGGACCTGCCCATCCCACCCAAAATCTGGGCCGCTTCTTTTGGCTGCTGAGCTGCTGCTGCTGCTGCCGGTATTATTTCCCTGGGTACCCGTTTCGCACACTGTTACATCACACTTCAATACAACTCACGACCCAACCCGCGAATCACTTCAATTTATCTTATCCCCTCCCGGTTTTGACAGGCATCAAAAATATTAGAGCTTGCGCCATCCCGTGAGACCGATCCCCCAAAACGACCGTGTCCCGTACCAGGCACGAACCTACCGAACCTCAAAAACCGCGTCGCTGCGCGCCGTCGCGGCTTATCAATTGCAACCCAGCCCACAAGCCACGATCCCTTATCGGCGAACGTCGAATCAGAGAGCGCGAAGCCCGCCAAAGAAGCTTTGAAGCTCGGACCAGCCCCCACCTCCGACCTTCGCCTGCGCTAAACCGCATCCGAGCCCCACTAGCTAGGCGTGGCTGCAGCTGTACTTTTAGAGTTGGTTGCTGCCGTTGTCGCGATCGCAGCTTTCGCTCCTCGAATGAAGGAAGCCAATTAATTCCAATTCGATAAACCACAATGCAAAATTCTCCAACCATTCATCACCACTAGCTATCTACGCGCGTCCATTGCGCGATGGGTATATTATCCTGCCTTTACGCCGGTATATTGTCGAAGCTTCCGTCCTCTCAGGAAGCTCAGTCGTAAGTTGCTTTGCTCCCTGTAGTTTTTTGTCCAGCTTTTTGCAGCGCGCGGGAGCTTTCGATCAAGGCCGCTTCGCTAACCGTTTCTACCATTCCTCTCTTCAGCATCGTCGCCTTCACAAAGGCATAGGCGATAACCCTTATTTCCCTCACGACCCTCGCGTTTTGTCAAACCTTCCCAGCAACGAAACCAACGCGACCATGAGCAACAAACAGAGCAAAACCGTCAAATTGGGGAACCGCCTGCGGTACCCAATTACCGTCATCAAACTCCTCAAGTCCCCCGGCAATGAAGTCAAGAAGCAACAGGCCCTCATTCGCTACTCGTTCAAATGGATGAAGGAGGTTGGCGACACCATCCGCGGCGACACATGGGAGGAAGAGCAAACCACCTTCGCCGACTGGGACTCACCCGTCGAAGGCAAGCTTGAGCAATGGCTAATCAAGGAGGGCGATCTCATTCAAAAAGATGCACCATGCCTGGTGGTCACCGAGCCATGCGCGCACCCCGTCCAGTTTGCCGGCATGTGCGGCTTTTGCGGAAAAGATATGACCGAAGTCAATTGGGCTGCTGAGGCCCGCGACACAGATCGCGCTCCCATCAGCATGGTGCACGATCAAACCAACCTCACTGTCAGCGAGGGCCAGGCACAGCGAACCGAGTACGACCTGCAGCGCCGCCTGTTGAAGCAGCGGAAGCTCAGTCTTGTTGTGGATCTCGACCAGACCATCATCCACGCCTGCATCGACCCGACCGTGGGCGAGTGGCAGAACGACCCCAGCAACCCCAACCATGAGTCTGTCAAGGCTGTCAAGGCTTTTCAACTCGAAGACGGCCCGCCGCGCGGGATTGCACGGGGCTGCTGGTACTACATCAAGATGCGTCCCGGCCTAGAAGAGTTCCTCAAGCGCATCTCCGAGCTGTACGAGCTGCATGTCTACACCATGGGCACGCGCGCCTATGCCGAACATGTGGCTGAGGTCGTCGACCCCAACCGGAAGCTGTTTGGCAACCGCGTCATCAGCCGCGACGAGAACGGCAACATGTTCGCCAAGAGCCTGCAGCGACTCTTCCCCGTCAGCACCAACATGGTGCTCATCATCGACGACCGCGCCGACGTTTGGCCGCAAAACAGGCCCAATCTCATCAAAGTTTCACCGTATGATTTCTTCAAGGGCATCGGAGATATCAACTCGATCTTCCTCCCCAAACGACAAGACCTCCTCTCGTCCGTCGAAGTAACCGATATCACAGAAACCAACGGCACCGGTAAGGCAGACTTGGCTGAGGAGACTGTTGAGACTGCCCCCGGTGGCGCAGCCGCAGACAAGGTTTCGCCGTCCCAGGAATCTGCTAGCATCGACAGCGAGGATGATCCAGAATTGACCCAGAAGCGAGTCGAGGAGCAGGAGCGCGATCTGGAGCGGCAGATTAAGGACCGCCCGCTCCAGCTACTTCAGGAAAAGTTGGACAAGGAGGACGAAGAGGCCGAGAAGGCGTCAACCCAGACAGAGAACGGCGAGGAGCGCCCCTCGTCGTCCCCGCCTCATGCCCGGCACCGGGTCCTCCTCGACGATGACTGCGAGCTCACCTACCTCCAAGAACACCTCACCCAACTCCATAAAATGTACTACGAGGAGTACGACCGCAAGCGGGCAACCCATCAACCCGATACCACTGGCGACGTCGACCTCTCGTCTGTACCCGACGTGGGCGATGTTCTCAGCGAACTCAAGTCGCACTCGCTGCGAGGGCTCAAAATTCTGCTCACAGGCATTGTACCGACGAACATCAAACTCTACGAATCCGAGATCGGCCTCCAGATCATAAGCTTTGGCGCAGAGCTTCGCACTGAAGTCACAAGTGAACTCACACACGTGGTGGTGAACAGCTCACGGCCATGGACCAAGAAGCTGAAAGAGGCTGCACAGTTTCCAAACATCAAGATCGTCAACCAAAACTGGCTCGTCGAATGCTTTACGCAGTGGGCGGTGGCAGACGAGGACCCGTATATGTTCCACGTCGAGCCCGTGACCCCAGCCACGGACAATGTAGCAACCATGAACAATGGTGGCGACACCGACACGGAAGTGGTGAGTGACGAGGATGAGTCGGAGGCCGATAAGCCCACGGCCCCCAAGATTCTCCGTCTCAAGCGACCTGTCTTCAAACTCGTGAGCGCATCCGGCGAGTCACGCGTGTTGGAGGACGACTCGGATGACGAAGTCAAAGAAGAGGGTCACGTCAAAGCTGCTCCAGGGGTCGCTGTCAATACTCTCCTTCCTGACGAGATTAAGGAAGGCCAGTTGTCTCCGATTGACGGGCTGAAGACCTTTGACTGGGGCTCGGCCGATGACGAGCTCAACGAATTCTTGGCCGACAATGATGGGAAGAGTAGTGACAGCGATAGTGTCGCGTCAACGGAATCAGAGTCGAGCAAGGACGAGGGCGAGAACGGGCTGTCTACGCTGACACAGGAACGCAAGCGCAAACGCGCAGAAGTTGAAGGAATTGAGGATGAGATGGGCACCGACTCGAAAGTGGCTTCGGAATTGGATGCGGCCAGCGCTGCCAAGAAGCTTCGCAGGACACAGAGCAGCCGCGGCACATCATCGCTACGGAACCAATATGAGTTCATAGACGTGGATACTAGCAGCAGTCTGCCAACGCCACAGGTCACAGGGGACGAAGAGGATGTGTCGCTGCTGAAGCATCAGCAAGCCACAGCAGCATCAACTGGGCAGGCTGTCGGGGGGGAGGAAGACGTCGAGTTTGACGACATAGACGAGGCAGAGCTCATGGCCGAGTTTGAGGCCGAGTTCGAAGCTATCGAGGCGGATGAGGCTGCGGCACAACTCAAGGACGGCGATCAGAAAAAGGGCTAGAATTCCACCGTCGTAGTGGGCACAGCGGCGTTCAACGGCGGGTTTTCCATGGGAGGTTGGTGCTAAGGGTTCCAGGTTAGCGCTTCTGAGTCTTGCGTGAATTGGTGGCTGGTTTTTCCCCGGCCGTATGGGTATGGCTTTTTGTAGGTTTATAGGATTATAGGATTGGTAGCACTTTTGAACTATTCCATCATTTTACATGGAGTCGCGGAGCAGGTTTTGATGTATGTGTGTGTGTTTGTTTTCGCGTGAAGCTTTGGGATTGCTGGGCGGAGTGCTGGTGAAGACGGTCAGACTTGGGGATTCCCAAAGTTTTTTTTTCTTTCTGTAACTGATAACCATAATCCTTGAATGGCACTCCTTTCTAGCCAAGGCAGACAACACTTCTTTTCCTAGTGATGACATTCTGTGACAGCAGGATGATGAGAATGATGTTGGTCACGCAGTTGGCGGGGTGTGCGGCCAAGAAACTGACACGGGTGTGTCCCTAACATCCAAGCTGCCTGCACCACCTCAGCCTTACGTAATCTTTGTCGATCCCGCAGCGGCCAGCCAAACTTCAAGCTTCGGCGGAAACTCGCGCGCGACGACTACGTCCCCTAATCCACGCCCATTGCTGCTCCAACCTCTTCCATCCTCTCCCCGACCAATTCGCCAATTTTTCGCCAGTTGGCTTCCCTCAGCTTGTGACAGCTTCAGCCAGCTCCGATTTTGAGTAGCTCAATTGCCCTTCCGTCTGGCGCCCGCACCCGCACACACGATCGAGGCACGAACGACAACGACGACGACCGAACCCAATTGATGGGAGCGAGCGACGTATCACAGAAAATAATTACAAGGGATACCAAGAGAAGAGCCTGCCCATCATGCCTCAGGATATGCCGCCCGTCGGCGGCTACGAGGCCGTCCAGTACAAGGTGGGTTTTTCAGCCGTTTTCGTCGTTGTTTCTCTTGCGGTGGGAGTCGTTCTGCCTTGCTGGATTTTTGTGTGAGGCTGGCAAGAGAAGCTGGTGGAGGAGAATGAGGAGATATTGGGCTCTGTTGGAAGGGTTGTTGCTGTGTTGTTGTCTCCCGGCTTCGGTTGTCACTTTGGAGTTCCAGCGGGCTGGCTGGTTGGCTGAGAAGACATGACCCGCGGTTGCTGTGGAGGCAGGACCGGACCCGCGACTGGTCGAGCTGGGAGGAGTCAAAATGACACGCAAGGCAAGCAGAAGAAAAGAAGGAGTTGACCAAGCACTGGTCGCTCGAGGGTGCTTGGGTGGGCGTGTGACGAAAGCAAGCCAGCCAGCCAGGAAGGAGGAGAGAGCAGAGGAACAATCTACAAAACCAGCACAGCTTTCGGGAACACCGGGTGTGGAGAGCTAGCTGCAGGTCCGGAGCTCTAGAGCCTTGTTTGCATCTTTCAGAGAGAGCTGTTTCGCAAGACAGTGACAGGCAAAAGCTAACTGATATCTCTCTACAGCGCAACCTCCCCGCCAAGGGCTTCCGCCCTGCAGTCGTCCTGGTTGGTATTGGCGCCGTCATGACGTACGGCTGGTACAGACTGGTCGTCGGTATCCGGGAACAAAAGTGCGTTTGGGCGTTCTGGATATTCTCTCCTCCGTGGCCTCTAGTCAATCACCATTCTATTACGCACAGCACACCCACCCCCAACCTCTTCCCAGCCCCTGCCGATCGATACTCCCGGCATGCGGAAGGAACTATGCTAACAGGGCTGTCAAAACAGTGAATACGCCCGCGAGAAGATGTGGAGCCGCATCCATTTGATCCCGGCTCTGCAGGCTGAGGAGGATCGTGATCTCGTCCGCCGGCATCTGGCGGATCAGGCGCGCGAGAAGGCGCTGCTGGGCGAGAACATCAAGGTGTACAACTCGGATAGGTGTGTCCCCTTTGCCTTTGCTTTGTCCCTCTGATGTCAAGATCGTGCTAACGAGGCTGCAGATACGTCCGCCCCACGTTTGCGATAGCCCCTAAGAATGCCACCAAGTAGGCAGCAATTTCCATTAACGATGGGTGCTGGTACTTAATGTCGAGCCCATGGCATTGAATCAGCCGGGGGGGGCTGGATGATGGTCTTGATGGCCTGAATGTACATATTATCTCGTTCGTAGCCCCGGAAAATAAAACCAGGTTGAGATCGGAGAGGGCTGGATTCGCCACTGTAAGACGGGGAAGAAGGACGATGTGCAACTTGTCCAACTCTAAATCCATGTTTCCCACGCAAGTATCGTAGATTGTGATCATCATGCCCCGAGGTGTATCGAAGGCTTTCTCACTCTTGTTTCCGACTGGTCACTGAGTACGAAGGCTGAAGCCAAGAGAAAGGGACATTTTAAACAATGACTCAAGGCACAAAATATTGAGTGCGTCCCGGGCTTCCCGCTATGCGTCATAAGGACACTTGGATGCAGGCATCATGGAAACCCCGGAGTACATCAAGCCGAGTTACAACGGGTTGTTTGGGACATTCCAAACCCTACTGCGGATGCACTTAAGATGACAATGACCATGTTGTATTATAGAATCACCCAGTCTTGGAGTCTGTTTTGCGACACTCGAACTGAACATAATTTAACACTCATAAAATTATTAATATAGTGTGCTTTCAAGTTGATGATAATAGGTTATCCAAAGTTTGTTTCGATTGAAACTAAAACGTGACATATTTTGGCGAGCTAAGAGACTTGATTGTGGAAGGCTTTCAACCCCCCCAGTTCAGGAATCTCAAAAAAATATGTCGTGCTCTGCTATTGCCTTTAAACTCAAGGGAGGGAGGTTTACATGCCGGGATGTAGTTTCTGGAAACAAAGCTCAACATGGGTTTACATTCTATAGGTGGTTGGATTAAATATATATACTTATAATTATAGTGTGTAGATACCTAATGGCAAAGTATATTTAAAACCGCTACCTCTTATTATTTGATTGGCGAACAGACTGAACGGAGTACTGTCTTTTGGCCCAAGCCTCCCGAGCTGCTGAATTAAGTTGTCAAAGCCTTTCTAACTCTCAGATACTCACTGCTGAAGTATTAAGTTGCCAAAATCTTGCTAGTTAACAGATACTCGCTGCTAAATTAAGTTGAAAAGTCTTGCTAACTCTCGGATTCTCACTGATGAACAAAATAATTAGTAGCCGCGAGATCGAGAATACTAAGGGCAACGAACGCATATGGTACTGAAATGAAGTTTCTGTCATTAGGCAACCGCTAACCTTCTTTTATCATTGGCTAACTACCTACTAATTCCAAGTGCTTAATAAACAAGAAAAGGATTCGTCATTTTATAAATATGACGGATGTTCAACCTCGGACACGTATTTAAGATAAATCAACCTCGTTAAATTATAGAAAAAAACTTTTAAAGTTAAACTTTCGAAGTCATCATTAAAGTTAAACTTCGAATAACTTAGTATCTCAGAGTGTTTGTATGTACTTCAAACATAGCAAGTACCTTCCATATAGTTTATCAAACACTCAATATTAAAACATATTACCTAAGAACTTAATAGAGACCAGGGTCCTTCAGGGGAGGCACGCGCACCTTCTTAGAGGGAAGACCTAGGTAGCCTAGATGATCTCTAATTAATGTAGAATGGAGGAAATAGGACTGTAATGGCGCGAAATCAATCAGCAAGGGAATATTTACGAACTTCAAGGCATTATTCAACTCGTACAGCCAACATATATAATCCGCACTCATTACTGTTTCCAGAAAAACCATCCCGGGATATCGATATCCCCCTATTCCAGCTCAAAAAGAACCAACCCCCATGCCAGGACACAGACCAAGACCCGGTGCCATGCCACCACACCGGACGCCAACAACCAACCGCCAACAAACGCTACATGCATAGAGAACCAACAAGGCAAACAGGATTTATGCAGGAACCTGTACCATCTTGAAACCTTCCGACACCAACTTTGTGATATCCTCATTCTTGTGCTGCAAAAGCCCCAGAGCAAACGCAACATCGCCCCATTGGCGCTCATTATCACATCTGGCGAGGCGGGCGGCAAGTTTCTCAGCAAGCTGCTTGGCATGCTTGTCCTATTGTCGTTCTTGATTAGCCCATATCCTATTGTCGCAACCTGAAATAATCATAAACATACCTTCTCCACAAACCCAAGCAAGAACCGCACGATGCGGCGGAAACTCTCATCATCCATCGACTTGTCGGCCAGCAAAAGACTGAACATGTCCACGAAGTGGTTGTACACGGCGTTATCCTTGGTGCTGAGCTCGGTAAAGAACATGCGCGCCAAGTCGGCGATGCGCTTGTCATCGTCCTCGAGACACTTCGCCATCTCACCGAGCTGGCCCTTGACCTTGACCTGGCCAGCCAGAATCAAGAATGTCAGGGTCATAAGGCAGGTGCGCTTGACAGACGGCTCTGGGTCGGCGAGGCGGCGGTACAAAAAGTCTGTGTTCTCGTCGATCAGGTGGTTGAAGCAGACAGCCATGTCACCGAGGGCGATGACAGCATTGCTACGAACGGTGGCGTCGGTTGAGCGCTCCATGATGGTGATAAGCAGGGGCAGGTGAGCCTCGCAGTACTCGGACGAGACGCACATCAGCTTGGCCAGACAGAGTGTTGCCGCCTGCTGCAGGCCGCGGTCCTTGTACGTCGTGTTGTTGGCGCAAATCTCACTGACCATGGGCCCGAACACAGCCAACAGAGAGCTTGGCCCGTAGAGCAACTCGCGCTCGCGAATATGGGCCATGGCCTCGGTAAAGTCATCTTCGGTTGTGCCGCCAATAAGATCAAGCTCATCGCCTTCCTCGTCCTCCTTGGGCTTAACCTGGGCAGACGGCTTGCGACTTGATGTGCTTGCAGATAGTGCCGAGCGTTCTTTAGCCGCTTGTGCACTCTTCTCTTTCTCCTGCTTGCGACGCTTGAAGTTGAGCTCGCACAGCTCGAGATGGACGATCTGCTTGATGGCAACGTGGCCAACAATGAAGAGAAGCTGAGACAGGGCAACGGCATTGTCCTTGTTCTGCTTCTTCGTCGGGCTTGGCTGGGGTTGCGACGGGCCAAGGACGGTCGCGTCGTCCATCTCAACGTCAGCCGACTGGCTTGACATCGGTCGAGTCTCGTCCCGGGAATTGGGGCGCGAGTGCTGGGTCGAGAATACAGCCTTAGCCTTGCGGCGGATGATCTCAGAGCAGAGAACGTCTGGATGTCTAGAGATAGCATAGATAGCATTGATGGCCTGTTCTGCAACACCATACCATTCTTTGCTCTCCGTAGGCACCTCAGTAATGGCTGCGAGTCTCCCCAACACAGCGTGTTCGTTTGGCAGCCTTGAGAACTGGACAGCAGGCGCCTTGGCCTGGCGACCAGTGGGATTGAAGCGCCGAAGGGCCACACAAGTGTACTTGGCGAGCTGTAGATCATCACGCCCGTGGGGACCAAGTCCGGTACGAAGCATTGTCTCCATCTCACCCACCACGATTTCGGGATTGGCGGTAGCCAGCATGCCGAGAACGATGATGGCTCCCCTCCTTTGCTTCCGCGAGATCTCCCGCTTTTGAACACCATATACCTGCCAGAGTTTTGCGACCACAATGTCAGGGATCATGCCCCCTTTCATCATGGTGCTCAGCAGCTGCTCAAGGGACGTGAGTTCGGCCGGAGTGGCACCAAAGGTGAGGCTGATCATGTTCCGCGCGATATAGTTTGCAGCATCATTGGGGCTGAAGGAATTTGGCGCCTCAAAAAAGATCCGTTTGTAGCACTCGATGAGATGTGTCTGGACGCCCTTGCCTTCGTCACTGTTCCCCTTGGTCCATATGAGCCTGAGCATACGACGGAGGCCAACCTTGTTCTCTTCGATGTTGTATGCATCGCCAATCTCGAAGTAGTCCATGGCTTCAATGACCTCGCTCTTGTTCTTGGAACTGAGCAGCTGACAGATGGTGCTGGTTGCCTCATGCAGAACATCGATGAACTTGATTGCCTCGCAGTAGTAGCGTTTTGTGAAGCTCAACGCACGAATTGCCTCAGAGGTGGCAGCTTCCTCTTGAGCTTTTCGAACGGCAGCAATCTTCTCCTCATCAGTCATCTGGGAGGGCTGCTTCTTCGGAGACTCGAGCTGAGTGGCGTCGTCTAGCAAAGCGGGATCCACAGTGGTGTTTTCTTCACCCCCATCAAGACCTGGAGCATCAACGGGTGGCTTCAGAGCGTTGAGCTCCGACTCAAGCGCATCTAGGCGTTCCTGCCACTCTTTTCTGGCCAATTGCGAGCCATGCAGAGCGGTAAAGGGGTGGGTCTTGATCATAACTCCGAGAAGCTTGACAGCATTTCTTCTGACATGGCTGCTCCTATCCTCGAGACTGCGGCAGGCCAGCTCGGCGGCCTTTTGCCTCTGCCTGGGGAATTTCTGGGCTAAGTCGCATAGTTTTATGTAGACTTGAATGGTTCTGCATCGGCAGTAGGGGTTGACATCGAGGAAGCGCTCTTCGAGTTCGTCGAAGAAAGCATTGATCTGGATCTTATGATTTTCACTCCTTTCGTCCGACTTGGCGAGATGCGCAAGCATGTTGCCAAAGACTTCGATAATTGCAGACCGAAGAGTGTGTGACTACTATTGTTAGCTTTGAAGCATTCAATCCACGGGTGCAATTGATCATACTTCGCTGTCAAGTTGTTTGGCCATCAGAGTGACCTGCTTAATGACAAGTCTGGGGGCCAACTCGGACAGCTTGACCATAAAGGTCGAGACCGATTTCGGGCCTTTGGTGTCATTGCTGTTGAACTCCTTGTTGCTGAGTTCCCGCAGGATCTCGTCTGCCAGCTGGGGATAGTCGTACTGTTCGGCCAGGATGTGAAGGAACTCGGCCATCGGCTCGGACAAATGTTCGAAATATGTCAGGTTTTGTACGATGGAGATTTGCGCCGCTTAGATGTATTAGACAACGATTCCCCAAGCACAATGCGCAGGAGAACTTACCATATCCGTGACCGTGGTGCTTGACGGCAATGCAAAGCACCTTGAAGGTGTGCATGCGAATGCTGGTGTTTTTGACCCGCTGCTCACTCTCGAGGATCATGTAGACGGGCCGGGTCAACAGCCCGATGAAGGTGTCGCGTTCTGACGTGGTCAAGAATATCTTGCCCAGCTTCAGCTTGAGCACTTTGCACATGGTGTTGAGGGCCATCTCCAGCTGTGAGGACGAGTCCCAGCTGCCATCTTTGTTTGCGCTTGCATCTTTCTTGCCCTTGGGCTTGCCACGCCGTGCGGGCACAGTGGCCGAAGACTTTTCTGCGGCCTTGGTTTCGACGGCAGCAATGGTCCACTGCAGCAGGAAGCCGTATATTTCTAGTAGCTGCTTGTGGTGTGCCAGAAGCTCCTGCTCGTCGGACTCGAGATCGTGGTGGATGGCGTCGGCCTCAGCAGCCAGGCCCGAGGTTATCAGGTCGAATATCTTGCTCAGCGCATGCGCAGACAGGAAGGATGTGTACCTGGATTGTTGGAACAGTTCAGAAACGGGTTCAAGCGCAGAGTGGCCAGGGGCAGAATCAGGAGGACGCGGACGTGGGAGAGCAGCGGGCGTCGTCTCTGTCTCCCCAAGCGACGGTCTGGAAAAGGAAGGGGGAGTGGAAAGGGGGGCGCACTTTAGAAGGAACTGTAACGAGTCGAAGATGTGGCTGCGCGTAATGGCATCGGGGTTGTCTGCCACCGCCTCAACAATGGGGTTCAAGACGGCGTTGACAACGCCGTTATCTGTGAGCGAGTCGGGATCATTCTCGCAGTCGACCAGGGCGCCATCAGCCTCGGGGGTGGGGATGCTGGCGGGATCGCTCATGTAGTGCTTGAGCGCATCGTTGATATCGAAGTTGATGTTGTCCATGGCGGGCAGACAGCAGCAGCAGTCAATGCGATGCGATGCGATGCGATGCGTTGCGTTGCGGGGGGGTTCGATTGCGGGGATGATCGTCAATCGATGTCCAGGGGAGAAAAGAGAAAGAGATGATTTTTGGCAAAGTTAGGCGGTTAGTGACCGCCTGTCGGGCGCTAGCTCTGGTGTTTTGTCGCAAAGCAAGAGCGACCTAGGCCAATGCAAAGGCGGATGCGACAACGGTGGATGGGTGATGCAGAATCCGAGTTTGGGTTCTTGACGTTTCTGCCACCCGCCGCTTGTTTGTTCCTGCCGTCAACCTTGGTCTCTCTGTTTGGACAATTTGGTGGGGGGACCCTGGCAACAGCGCATTTGTTTGTTGACTTTTGGCCCAACGCGCTTGCCCTGGCCAGGGGTCTCGCACTTCTGCCCAAAAAGTCGCGTCTGACGTGGTCCGTGCGGGCGCCGGGCAGCCCCTCCACCATCGAGCCCGCCCAACATCGTTCCTGCCGACATTGATTGACTGCCCGCGGCACACGACATTAATAGCGACCAATCCCTGCCAATTGGCTCTGCTCTTCTTGCTTTACTTGCTGAATTGATTGCTTGCTCTATTCTTTAGACGTGGGCGGCTTGGGGCGAAGCTTTTCTCTGCGCGCGTTGCCTTGCCTGTCTTGCCTCGGGGACCGCCAATAGCCTCTGAACCGGGTACGGCTCGTCGCCCTTTTGTCCTTTCCTTTGTCGGGCCAACTTGTCGCTTTTTCGAACCACACCGTCGCAAATGGCCACCACAGTACCGGCTCGCCGCCGCCGGGCAGAGTCGTTTCGCATCCACGAGGATGTTCACTATAACATGGTGGAAGAGGCCGACATGATTGGCGATGGTTTTCACGAGGAGGAGCTGGAGCAGGAGCCAGAACCAGAGCCAGAGCAAGAGCAAGAGGAGGAAGTACCTGATGAGGAAGAGGAAGAGGAGGGCGAGCCCGCTGAGGACCTGGAGTCCAACTTCTCCGAGAGCTCCGAGGACGAGGTTGTCGTCGACTCCAACACCCTGCACGACATGGAGAAGCTGGGCGATACGTTTTCCGGCTTCAAGCAAAAGTATCGTCTTATTAAGCGCATTGGCGAAGGTTTGTTCCATCCGGAGGTAGCGTCGACATGCCCAATTGCACCTGCTAACCATTTTCTTGCAATACAGGTACATTCTCAACCGTATACAAAGCTGAGGACCTCCAATACGACCGCTACGACAACTCTTGGGACTTCGAAAAGGAGAACGAGAAGTGGACGCCTCCGCCTCTCAAGTCGAGCATGACGCTTAGCATCCAGTCAAGCATGACGCTTGACAATGAATCTCAACAAACCAACACCCACCAGCAACAGCTACAACGGCGTCGCAAGCCCAAGTTTGTCGCCATCAAGAAGATCTACGTCACCTCTTCGCCAAGCCGCATCCTCAACGAGCTCGAGTTGCTGCATGACCTACGGGGCTGCCATTCTGTATGCCCCCTGATAACGGCCTTCCGCGAGACCGACCAAGTCGTGGCCATCCTTCCATATTTCCGTCACGCCGACTTCCGCGAATACTTCCGCAAGATGACCATCCATGATATGTCCGTCTACCTGCGCTCGCTCTTCACTGCTCTGGCCAGTGTACATTCTCGCAACATTCTCCATCGTGACATCAAGCCAACAAACTTTCTGTATGACCCAGCCACCCAGCGGGGTGTTCTTGTTGACTTTGGCTTGGCTGAGCGGGAGGGTGTCGATTGCAAACCTTGCTTATGCCATGAAGACCCGCTAACGCGCAAGACACGACTTCGCACAGCACATCTCGCAAGCAGTGCGCCGCACAACGGGTACCCGAAGCAGGACACCCGCCCCTCGCGCCGGGCCAACCGTGCCGGCACCCGTGGCTTCCGTGCGCCCGAGGTCCTGTTCAAGTGCACGGAGCAAACGACAAAGCTTGACATATGGAGCGCGGGTGTGATCCTTCTGACGATCCTGTCGCGGCGCTTCCCCTTCTTCAACTCGACGGATGATGTTGAGGCCATGATCGAAATTGCCACAATCTTCGGCCAGAAACGCATGCGTGCTGCTGGCCAGCTCCACGGCTGCATGTTTGAGTCGAGTATTCCTACCATCGGCACGTACGGCTTCAGCTTTGAGCGCATCATTCTGTGGAGTACATGCCGAACTGACACGGGCGAGACCTTGTCCGACGACGAGAAGCTGGCTGTCGAGTTTCTCGGCCGATGCATGGAGCTGGATCCCAGCCGGCGTATCAGTGCCGAGGAGGCACTCCAGCATGACTTCTTGCGTATGGGGCTCGAACCGCCACCCCAGGCCGTTCCAGACGATGATGAGATGGACATGTTGAGAATTTGAAGCGGCCTTATTGTAGTTACAGAGCGCGGCATATATAAGGAGTCTGGTGTTGACTTTTACTGTATATTATCTTGGTCAAGGGGTCGTCGCAGGGGTTGCGGGGGGTGATTTTACTGTGGGTCATGGGATTACTCTAGGCTCCGAGTGTTGAAGTATCTGTAGATTTGTTAGAGTCTAGGTACCTAATCATAGAAGAATAAAGAATAAAGATAATAAGCAAACGCATTACCGCCGTGGAATCATACTGCTTATTTATATTTGGGAAATAGTAATTACGTAGTTGGATGTTGGCGTCCAGTATGCTGGTTTGGTACGGAGGCTGGTGCAAAAAGAAAGGGTTGAGATGCCTAGTACTCACGAATTAAGACCATAGTAAAAGCCCTGAATGCTCCTTTCTTTTAGCACCAGTCTCTGTTGTTAGTGCTTTTCTTTGTAACAGCGACTACTCTTGCTTGCCGAAGAGCACTTAGCCATGACACTATCGAAGTGCTTGCAGCAGCACCACGGGTACTCGAAGTACCTAATTGGCGGTGCATTATGCATATATTGGGAGTGTTGGATTGACAGGGTCAATCACGTTAGTCAACAACTATCGCGATAGGTGGTTTGGTTAGCCACGTAGTGGTAGCCAGTGGGTTGTGTGGTGGTTGCATTGATCTATCTTTTTTTTTCGGAAGAAGAAGGATCCTAACTAGGTTGACAGGAAGCCTTTTGATGTGGCCGATCCATGTGGGTCCCTGTGGTCACGTGATGGCTACCCCTTTTACCTTCTCAATGCTCCATGCCCCTCAAAGGGCCACTATTCCCACAGGGAGACTCTGAACTTGGTGTAGCTTACATGCCCGCAACCTGCATCCAACGCGGCGTTACTGAACAGTTCGCTGGCAGTTCACCTCTTCGAGTCATGGGTTGTTTGCTATTTTTAAATTCGTAATGGAGGGACTATAAGACTATTGCAGCCTATAGTCTTATATTGGAGATTAGTATTAGCTTCAGTCACATATAATGAGATGGTATATTTATTTCTTTTTGTCCCCCCCTATTGCATATGTACATGCACATCCGTTTACGGGGACGAATATGCTATCCTAATATTAATACATCCGTCGTTCAAATATCAGGCCGAGAACGAACTATAACTTGGTACGATGTCCAGGGCCAAAAGAAAGGATCACTCTGCCTGCATAGGTATTGCTCGGGAATCTAAATACCACAGTGCCGGCGTGTATGTTCAGTTTCGAGCTCATGTCTTCGGGCTCCGAGGCGGCTGTCGGCTACGTTTAGGCCGTTTCTTTCACTTGTAAGGCATGACAATAAAAAGGGGGAACACTCTGCTACTCTTATCTCTGGGCGATATTTGAGATTGTATATGTTTAAGTACCGGGCAGGGTGCCCATTTCTTTATTGGCTTGAGCCTTGATGGATAATAGGTACCTAGATATGCTGAGGCCGAGCAAATGCAAGTTTTTTTTTTTTTTTACCGCCGTGAGATGGCCCAACTGGCTCATGATGGGAATACTTTTTTATGTGACTCTAGACATCTGACTTGGCCGTCACATTTTTTTATTATGACCGTCTTGAACCTTGTTATCACAGCCAACTTATTGCAAATAGCGGCGTTCTTCTATCAACTAGTCTAGTCTAGGTACTAATAGGTACTTTATACGCCCTCTTCCTTTTTCCCGCGAAAAAACCCGCTCAGCGCACCCATCAACCCCTGCATACCCTTCGTCTCGCTTCCAGCGACCATGCCTCCCTGGATCCAGCCAGGCAGCTTCGACCGGATCCTGTCGGTGCCGAACCGGCGATCGACCAGCACAATGGTCGCGTAGTCGCCGCGGTGACGGATCGCACGGCCGATGCTCTGGTTGACGGCCCGCATGCATGCATTTTCGTAAAAGTCGCGCGCGGCCTGGGATGCTTGGGTGACGGCCTGGTCATGGGTTATGGCTGGGCTTTTTGTAGCGGTGTTGGTGGTGGTGGTGGTTGTCGTGGACGCTGGGGGTGGTTCAAATGCCGGCTCACTCGCAGTTTTGGTATCATTGTTGGGGCTGTCATGCTCTCCGAGGAGCCGTGCCAGCGTGGAAGACTTGATATACTCTAGCCGGGCTTTCCACTCGGCCGAATGCATGTTGGGGTACGGTAGGCCGACGATAACGACGCACCGGCCCAGCCGGTCAGAGAAGTTGATGCCCTCGCTCATCTTTCCGCCCACCACGCTGAGGAGCAGTGCGCCCTTCTGGCGCGAAGTCTCCGCACTCGGGGGCGGGGGTGATAGGATAGCCTGGGTGTAAATCTGCAAGACTTCATCGCTTGAACCGCCTTTCGTCTCGCGGAACACAGCCTTCTTTGCCGAGAGCCGATCCCAAATCGTCGCGGCTGGCGGTTTTGAGGAGTCGACAGTTTGCCATATGCCGACGACCTCGTCTAGATACCCGTAGCTGGGGAAGAAGACGACAACTCCGTCTGGCACGACGGAGCAAATGTTGAGAAGGGCGAGGCCAAACTGCAGTACCATGGCGCGATCGCTGCGCTTCTGGAAGCTGAATTCAAAGGCATCGGCGGGGACTGCATTTTTACTTGCGGCTGCTGCGATTGGTATCGTGGAGGCAAGCGTCCAGACACAGAGATTAGATGCCGGGATGACGTGGCCGCAGCTCATGGTTGTGATCTTGTCTGGGCTCAGTGTAGGGAAGAGATGAGCTTTGTAGTCTTCAAAGGGGGACATGGTCCCGCCTGCGAGGATGATGGCTCGGGCACTGGAAGCTATGGATGAAAATGCATATGTTGGGGAGAGGAGTAGATAGGATAGCTTGATGTCAAGTGGAGTAGTAGCTGGGAGTTTTTCGAAAAATATCCGCCCCTCGGTACTCAGGTTCGTGAGTGCTGTCAGAAATGATACGACAGTGTGGAGAACGGGAGTTGACGGGGTAGCTTTTTGTGTCAACGAGTCCTGTCCCTCGGTCTCTGTGTGAATAATGTAACTCTCAACCTTGTAAGCCAGCTTCGACTCCTGGATGTACTTGATTAGTTTGTACAGGTTGATCTGGTCTGCTCCGCGAGCTTTCAAGAGCGTGTTGGGGGAAGCAATTCCCTGCTCAGCCTGTATTTCGGAGAGACGGGCGTCAGTTTTCGAACTTGAACCACCGAGAAGAATGGTGTCAAATACCTTGGCATTTAGTGTTCCATCTAGCCACTCGCTCAATGCTTCTAGAATTCTGACAACCTGGGTAACCATAACTCTGTTCTCTCCTTTCAGCTTCTTGCCAAATCTCTTCACGTATGTGACCAGCATCTGCTTCGCTCTTCTGAGCTCAGTCAGACGAATCTCTGCGGCGTGCACGTTGGCTACGGCGTCCATAATGTTATGTGCCTCGTCAATGATGACAATGTTCCCCTCCAGTTTAATTCCAAGCGCCTCTCTGGCACTTCGTTGCAGGAGTAGCGGGTAGGGCAGCGTGATCACCTCGGCTCCTGGGATCGCCTTTCGCGAGGCGTAGTATGGACATACTTGAATCTGTTTTCCTATCCGGTACATGTCTTCAATATCTGGCACTATTGCGAGGACCTCGTCTCTGAACTGGTGTGTCTGCTTGAGGTTGTCTGCACTGGGCATAAAGGCGCAATTTGCTGTTGATTTCGACTGCTGCAGTTCTGAGCACCGGTCGTTGATGGCGGAAAGGGATGCGAGTCGAGATACAGATGGGTTGATACACAGCTTCTGTCTGGAGGAGAGGGGCAACTGTTTTACAACTTCTTTGGTGGCCTTGCCTTCGTTATCTTGTTTTGCGGGCAACAATTCTGAAGGGATAGAGGGTGGGAATTCAGGGCGCCGCAGTTCCGAGATGAATTGGGTCAATTGTGAGTGTGTTCGGGAAGTGTAGTATATCTGTCGAGTTGTCAGCCATGGGATTCTTCGACTTCGTGGGCAATTGTAATGGAACACACTTTGATTTCATCCTCAACCTCTTCCTCCTCTTCCTCAATCTTCCTCGTCCCGCTAAGACCGACCTTGTCCAGCAACGCTCTCGTCTCTTTGCTCAGATGTGAGAGGGGGTCGTCACTTGAGCCGTCGTCATCCCAGTCGGCAATCAGGAACTCGGCCTCTTCGTCTAGCTCCTTTCGCTTTTTCGAAGCCCCGGCATGGCTAACTCGGTCATCGTCAAATCGCTGCCTTTTGCTTTCTCGCCCTTTAAGCTCCATGGCCCTTTCTCGTGCGCGTATTCGCTCAAGCCGTGCCTCTCTCTCCTCCCATTGGCGCGTCAGTTCCTGTCGCTTCCGGCGTAGGGCCGATTCAACCATCCAATCCGGCTCGCCTGCCAGAGACGCCGCCGTCGCGTCAAATGTCGCCTCATACCGGGAACTCTTGTGATTGCGTAGCCATGTCAAGGCGGAACAAATAAGAGATAGGGATTTGCCCTGTTCATTGCATCCCATTAGAGTCAGACTTGGTAAATTGAAAGGGAAAGCTCATTATTACCGTTCCCGTCGGGCTCTCCAAAATGCCCACCTGCCCGTCGCCTTTCTCGAGCACGTCGTATGCGGCGCGCATGAATTGCAGTTGGACATCATACGGCGTGTAGGGATGGTGAAAGTCAATGTTCTCCACATCACCGCCGGTTTTCACGATCGTTGTCGTCATGACCGCCGCGCAGAAGGTGGAAGTGCTAGACACTTAAAAATAGAAAGATGTATTAAAACTTGGTTGCACGAGCATGGCATGGCTCAAAAGAACCCAGATTGTAACAAAGAGTCGCATAAATTAAAACAATTCTGTATTGGTGAGGCAATCGACGATGACTTTGAGGATTGGTTTCGGGAGGGAAGCTGCAGGCGGCCAGCAGGCAAGGTTTGTGTTTTGGCAGGCAAGCTCGGATGAATGTTCGCCGCGTAGTCACGTGAACGCGCGTGGGCCTTTCACAGAAAAGGGGTTTGGGTGGAGATGGCTCAATCCAGCTGCGCTTTGCGCTTTCCTATTTCGAATATACTGTGGGTTGTTCTGTAATACAAGCAGCCTTGGGACAGTTTAATTGCACAAAGGTGCTACTAGGGTCATAAACATTGTCGTATCCCAAACAAGTAACAATACTGGTATGGACTGCCCGTATGGAGGCTCGAGCCAACCAATGCCCACAGCCCAAAGGTACAAAATGCAATAGTGCTGGCCTGCATGCTGCCTTGTAAGACATAACGAGAAGCTCTGATCACTCTCCCATTATTGTTTAAAAGCTCTTGTTCGATATTGTATGCCTGTGGATCCAATTGACGATGCCCCTTTTTCTTTTTTTTTTTTCTCGCAAGCCTTGGTGATTGGCGTCTGAAACAGGATTGTCGACCTGCTTGATCGTTAATAAGCCAAGAAAGATCGTCAAGTTTCAGTTAATTATTCACACGAGCATATAATCCATACCTCCTATCGGATATCAGACCAGAACAATAGCCTTCACAATCAAAACAAACCCACTTACTCTTGGACAGAAGCAAATTTGTCTTGAGTTCCAAAGCGCGAGTCACGAATTGGACGAAAAGCTCGGCCGTAGGGCTACTCGGCGAACCAGCGCCGCCGGCCATGATCTGGTAGTTGGGTGGTATGAGTTTGTTCAAGGCCTTGCAAAGACTGTCTCCAAGTATCTTGGCTTCGCCCTGAAGGAAAGGGGATTGGAAATGGTCCTCCGATATTAAGGATTTGCAGGCTAGGAGATCCATTTCCGATAGATTCTTGTGTCCAGCTACAAGTGAGTTGATATTAATTAGCGTGGTGAGTCTAGGGTGGATAGGCTAATACTAGCATCTTCGCACCTTTTGTTAAGATTTGTGTTCTGTACTGGTGTAGAAGCGCCGACTCTCGAGCTAGAAAGTTGGGGAAATCGGACTCGAACACAAAGTCGCAAATCCCGGCCGCAACGAGGCACCTGACGATATCGATGATCGAGCACGCATCACGTATCTCAACATTCATCAGGTCGAACTCGGTTCGGATCAACGCATCTGATGGTCCCAGGGAATTCGTGTTGATCATGCCAATATGATCTTGCTGATTGCGAATTTTGGCAAGTTGGTCCTTCACGATCGAGTTCTCGAAGCTAAGGCTTTGCTGGATGGAAAAGTTGTGATGCGCGGCCGCATCAGAAGCGATGTGCCGGAATGCCCTCATTTCTCTTTCAGCCGCGCAAAGCTGGGCTGAAAGTGTGAAGATGTACTGCTGAATTGCATTCAGCTGCTTTTTGTCGGCGAGTTCTCGTTCCAAGACCTCACTTCGAGTCATGGTGTTGGCCGGCAAAGGTGTCGTCTGCGTCGCAGCATCGACATACGAGGATCCAATCTTGATACTCCCCTGCGGGGGCTTTGTCAACCCATGCATCGCTTTTATCACAGCATCTGGGAAGCGAGCCAAAAAAAAGTACATACCGCGGTGATGGGAGACGACTCGGAGCGCTGGCGGGAGCTTGAAGGCGCACGAGACCGTGATGGGGATGATGCTCGAGAGGCACTCTGGCTTCTCAAAGGGTCTCGTTCCGCAGGAGAGCCGATACGACGGATCGCCTCGCGGATGTTTGTGTGGTCAGATGCGGTGTAACCCGTCAGAAACCGCGAGCCCTCAGAGAGAAGAGTGTCGATTGTGCCAGGTTCGTCCCGTCCATATTTTTTCCATTCCGCCGCAATCGGTCGGAAACCTGCTTGCTGCTAAATGCTTTCCTTGTGACTGTTTTCAAGTGGTCGGCGACGGTTATCTTGAAGTCGATTGCGTGCTCCAAGCAATAATCAAGCCATGCAAGCAGCTTCGTGATATCAGCTTACTCCCAAATACGCTTCTGCGGCAGGGCTACAAGTTTTTGCCGTGGCGGGCGGCGGATTTCGTACCAGGGTTTCCAGGGTCTCTTTGGTTTCTTGGGCTTGTCGGGCATTGTTCTAACTTCAATGGAAGACTGAGATAATTAATTATTCTTTTGTTTTGCGCCACATGGATCTTGGTGTGCGATGGATATGATCTGCCTCGTTGGTGTGAAGGGGGCCAGGCTGTCAGCCTCTAATTAAACTTAGTTGTGGTGGATGAGTGGTCAATTGATGATGAATTGAAATTGATGTAGATGAGGAGACAAAGAAGGGGACACCCTTCGTTCACAGTGCTCAGCTATATACAACGCCACAGTGCTAGCTTGCGAGCTCGGTGTTCGGCCAGGTTCCCATTCCTTTTTTAGGCAGAGCGAGAAACTACCCTGAACGCTCTCTCGTTGAGTCGTTCTTTCCTCAACAATCCCTGCTAGCATCTAGTCACAGGCACTGTGTCCATGTACCTTACAGAGTACCTGAGAATGGCCCTTTCCTCTGGTCCCGGGCAACCTCCGCTATTATGGAAGGCAGAGTGGGGAGTGGACTTCCTTGATCTTGCCTGACACAAGTGTCGTTTCCCAAACCACTGGTAGCTTTCTCCACGTCGATGCTGGGGGGAGACTGGAGTCCCTGAATTGTGAAAATGCGACCCAGCCCCAGCGGGGAATGAAAAAGAAGCAGCCAGACGCCCGCTTGGCGTCCGGAGCAAACAACTTGAAAATTTGATTCGCTTATTGCGCTCTTTGATTGGCTAAAAGAATGCCATCTCGTCATTCAGCAGCAGCTGGGCTTCGATAGCTGTCTGCATGGGGACGGAACCGTTGCGGAGCCAAGGGCGTGGAGCGACACTCGAGCTGAATTGAAGCGGATTGATTCCGAGCCCCGCAAAATATGGCATCGATACAAAAACCTTCGTTCAGTCGGGATAGAAGGTTTCGTTTCATCCGCACTTCCATTGATCTTTGCTCTTCTCCCCTCACCCCTCACCCCTCGCCCATCGCCCCTCAGCATCTCAAGACTGTTGTCTAGAAATGGCCGCCTCGAGATCTAACATTAGGGGCTTCAATGGCAACTATGTCCGCCACCCAACCAACACTGTCGAACACGTCCCAGGCTATCTGTTGGATGATGACCCAGAGCCAGCAGTCCCCCCCAAAGCGCCTGATTGTTTCTACCGACTTTGGTACCACTTACTCAGCTGTTTCCTATGTCATCCAGGAGAAGGGAGAGCGCAACACACCAAGTCGGAGCTCGAAAGCGCTGGCTTTGACGACAGTTACACCATTGAGATGGGTCTTTGTGTTCCGGCAATTTGGAGCCAGAAAGCTTGCAGGGACATGCAGACAGCAATGGCAAAGGCCATGAAACGAGCAGGGTTCAAGGGCATCGAGAACGACACCGTCGAAAACCTATTCATCGTGTCCGAGCCAGAAGCCGCCGCCGCATATGTGTTAGCAATGGACCGGGACATTACGGTAGTTGCCTCTCTTTTCCTGCCTACCTTCTTACCAACTTACGTTGCACGTACATGTATCTCAGCTCATCTAGCTAATATGCCGCTAGTGGAACCATTCATTAGGCTGGTAGTACTTTTGTTCTGTTGGATGCAGGTATAGCACCTCTTGCAATTAAAAACATCAACAACCGCTCATGGACATCTAGGAGGCGGAACCGTAGACGCGAACACGTACACGGTCAGCATGGCAAACCCGCTGCGACTAACACGAGAAGTTGTTCCACCTAGCGGCAAGTGTCAATATTCACAACATGTCTGTGACCTGGGAACTGATCAAGACTCCTTAGGCGGCCTTCACGGATCCAGTTATCTGAATGAAGAATTCAGACAGCACCTCCACGAGCTCCTCGCCGACGAAGACTACCTTGAAGATGGACAAAACACCATCAATGGATACATTGAGAGAATCGTCATTGACGACTTTGAGTACAGAATCAAGCGGAACTTTGATGGCTTCAACTTGAATGCCAAAGGTGTCAAGAAGTTCGAAGTCCCAAGGCTTCGCGACAATCCCGAGAAGGGATTTAGAATGGGTTGCGTCCATGTTCCTGTATAGGCAGTTGATGGCCGTCCAAGTTCCCCTGAAACCCATACTGACAGTTGTGAAGGACAAAGATACAAGAGATCTTCCTGAGACCGCTCAATGGTATTGCATCTATTATGGAAGGGCAAATCAACGCAGCCATGGAGATGGGTACGAGAGTCGAGGTTGGTCATGCTATGCCGATGTTGCCTTTCAAATCGAGGGCAATAGTAAAGACTCCCTTGGCACCTATTTTACTAACTGCCGGATCAGAAAGTCGTCCTGGTTGGTGGATTTGCGGCGTCAATCACCCTCCGAAAGTTCATCAAGATGCGTCTAGAAAGGTTCTGCGCTAAAAAGAAGTGTTCCATTTCTCTATTGGTACCGGAAAACACGTTCGTTTAGCAACCTGAAATAAAGATAGTGGTGCACCACACTAACAAACTTCCAGGGAGGCTATCGCTGTTGCCCACGGTGCCGTTCTCCGCGCTTTCAACAAGGAGCAAGGACCGCAGAGACATGCACGATCCAGCTACGGGATCCTGCGAACAGAACCGTATATGGAATTTCCCGAACACAAAGAGGCTACCAAGTATTACGACCCTCATGACGGACATCCATATGTCGTACGCACGATAGACTGGGTGCTCAAACTGGTAACGACAAGGCTATCCCTAGTCATGGTTACATACGGGCTATTCTAACACACAAGGTCAACTTTAGAGCGAAGAAGTTCCGCCCGTGTGGAAATGTGCCCCATTTCTTTGCACCCACACTTTCGACTGCGTCCCCAACCCCCGGCTCGTATGCGAAGGGGTCCTGTATGTATCGGATCGAGCGACGGAATCCCATTACCATCTCAAACACCCCAAGAACGCAGGCACGTATATATATGCTCTTGTTCCTAGAAGCTAAGCACATGCCCTAGTCACTGACTTTTGAGTTGCCCACTCTTTAGGAGCCGAGGTCGTTGGAGAAATTACCGTCGATTTCACATTCCTTTACGAGCAGGGCCTCATTCACCCTGTAGACGGACGGAGAGTTAATTCCAATGGTAGGCAGGTTGGCAAACGACATATACTTTGGTGATCAAGGTTGTGGATCGTGACTTGCAATGTGAGTTTACCACATCCATTCACCCACGAGGACAACAAACGGCTTTGTGGAGACGACTAACTCTTGAGAGGCTACGCAATCTACGATGGCCAGGTACAGAAGAAATGCAGGATCAACATTGCGTCTGCCTTCCGGCCGGGGGTGAAATGAGGGGGTGTTATCATTGTGGATGGGTAGCACCATACTCGGGTAGTCGTTTTGTCGCCGTTTTGTTCCGTCGGTGGTTGGGAGTCTTTATCTCAGGAGTGGTGCGACCATGAGGCACATCCTCAGACTATTTTCTGTGATCAAATATGAAAGAGCGATAAAGGACTGGTTTTGACGAGGCTTTGACAATAACTACCTCTGCCGTGACATCACACAAGACTTTGCAAAAGAAGGCCTAGGATATGTGCTCCCTGAAATAATGCAAAACATACTTGTTGAAGAATTTTCATGTCGCGGGGATACGGCGCGACCAAATAATTTAAGTAAACGATTAATCCAGGACTTGGAACGAAGGTTCGGGCTAATGGATGGGACATTCTATACACAACATAAATGCATATAAAAATGGGATTGTTTAGGGAAGATGCGAGAGCTGTCAGGGCTTCTACCTCGGTTTTGTGGTGAATAAAAGTTCCCTTGCCACTCTGCTGCAAGTGAGCACGCAGGATGGTAGTAATATAATAATCGTATCTTTAAGTAAGGGTACCTACGCAAACTAGAACAATGACGCCTAAAGCAAAAATCGTCTTTTAATTCATTCTCCCTACATTACCGGGCATTTACGTCGAATTCCCAAACTTTTACGTGTCCCAAACAGAATTACCACTGTCAATGAAACGAGCTAAAAAAAGAGAAGAAAAAAAAAGATGAGATACAGGGCCCACCCCGCCCCCGTCCGAATGTCATGACCCAAGGGCCACGGCCACGCAGCCACGATCTCCATAGACGACTTAGAACCTAGGTACCTATCGCAGCGGGAGTCCGCGTGGGGAGACAGGGCCTGTCGATTGAAATAAGGCCTGTTCAGTTTATTAGCACTATTTTTTGAGACAGGCCCTCTCAGTCAAATAAACCTTGTCAGTCAAACAGGCCTTGTCAGTCAAACAGGCCTTTATCACCCTTTTCAACCAAAGAATGCATTTCAAAGTAGGTCAAATGGCTGATTTTAATTGGCCAAGCCAGGTCACGTGACCTGCGGTCGCAACGGCTCTAAATAGTCGGAACTTCATTTCGTTTACTTAATTGAGCTTGCGAATTGAAGTTGTTATTTACAAATACTTATTCAAAGTTGTAAGTCACGAAAGGAAGAAAAGACATATTACGGTTGGGAATCAAACTACAGGCATACAAAGTCACAGTCACGCGCGAGAACACTTGGCCCTTGTCAAATGAACAAGGCTTATTCAGTCTAACAACTCCGATTGCCCATGGGCAAGGCTAACAAGGCCTGTTTCCAGGTCCATTTTCCCGCTACGGTACTTGAGGTATAAGGCAACATCATGATGCCCAAGGCTTACCGCAATCTCATGGGCCGTGAGGCTGCCACAATTCACAAGTTTTGCTCCTTTCGGCTGCTCCACCCCCACCCTCTCCTCCATGGTCAGCAGCGGCAGCAGCACGTAATGGTTTGCGCGGCGCGAAGTTTTATCGCAGCTCTTTTCACACAGGTAGCTGACACAGCCGAGGTGCCCATTCGCAGCCGCGAGGTGGAGCGGCTCAAAGTAGATGATGGTGGTGGTGGTGGTGCCCTTTCCCAGGTCGGCTGGGCGGTTCACGTCGGCCGAGACGTCGCCCAGGGCTTTCAGGCAGACCTCGAAGCCATGCAGAGCGGCAATGTGCGCGGGCGTGATGTTCATGGGGCCGGTCGGGCTGTCGGTGTTGGCGCCGAGCTCGACGAGGGCCGACACGGCCTCCTGGTTGTCGCAGAGGACCGCCGCGTGGAGAGGGCTACGGCCGTGCATGTCAGGCAGGTCCAGGAGGGCTCCGTTGGCCACGAGGATCCGGATGATCGCCGCGCTACCGCCGCAGGCGGCATGGAATAGCGTGGAGCGCTCGAAGCTGTCGGTTGCGTGGACGTAGTCGGCGTTGTGTTTGATCAGGTAAGACACGGCTTCGATATGCCCCGCCGCGGCGGCTCGATGGAGTGGAGTCTCGTTGCAATGGTTTCGGTGGTTCAGGCTAACTGCGTTGGACAGGTTTAGGAACTTGCGGCTTGAGAACATGTGCGGTGAGTACGCCGCCATCAGGTGGACCACGGTCTCCTCGGTGTGGCGATCGGTGATTTCCAGGGACGACGGTAGTCCCTCCTCCTCCTTCATCCTGGAAAGGACGAGTTGGAGAATGTCGCGATGTCCAAAGAGAACGGCGAGGTGACTGCTCATCATGCCGCTTCTTGTAGCACTGTGTACGTCGGCCTTCTCACTATCGAGAAGAGCTTTGGCTAGTTCAAAGTGGCCCATGGAAACTGCCCAGTGGAGGGGGCGAAAGTCATCGAATTCCTCGGTCTGACACTCGACAAAGCCAGGTTGGTCGGCGGCGGCTAGGATCTGCAATAATACTAGATCCTTGTCTCCCTGTCTGCATGCTTCAATCAGCTCTGCATACGGCTTGCCGTCTTCGATTTTGACAATGATGAGAAGATTTCGGAACATTTGCTTCAATAAGTTTGAGGACTTATAGCTTTTAATCCTCACCAGATTTGTCTGGGTTGTTTTTGACGGGAACAGGATGAGAGCAATAGGCTGAGAATCTGTGCAAGGCGCGGCCATCGCTTCAATCTCGCTCATGACTTGAACTGGGACAGGGCTGGTATCTGGCGCCAAAACGGTTGCGGCAGGTGGAGTCTGCTCCGGCGGTGGCCGGTGCTCGCTCGGGGCAATCTCAGCTGTGCCTGTCACCTCGAAGTGTATATACCGTCGGCCACGCCGCTCGCTTCGAAGCACGTTGATGTTGCATCCGCCTTCGTGGGGGTTTGCTTCTCGACCGGATGATGGCGACCCTCGCCTCAGTATCTTGGTAAAAACTGTCTCGAGGGAGTCGCCCATAAAGGCGTGTTGTTGGAAATAGGGTTCCAATCGCCCACCAGTGCGTATCAATCTTACTTCGACGTCGACCACTGACAGCTGGTTTGTGGGCGAGCTGAATCGAGCGACAGCCATGGCGCCGTCCTTCTTGACACTGGACGAGCTGATGGAGGATGTGACCGAGTCGTACCTTTCTGGAGGGTACACCTGCAATACTTGGTACACTTCGTCCAGGTTGGACAGCGACCGCGTCTGCCGGCGGCTGGTTACCAGGATCTCGAGTGGCGGGTATGAAGGCGCCTGTTTGACGTAAATGGTTCTGTATCCCTCATCTTTGGATTGGTTTTGTTTGCTGGCAGCCTCCTCTGGCGCCGCTGTGCCGGTGAACTTATGTGCTTTGACCCTGGCAAACTGATCCCCCCAGAGTCTTTTTAGCATGACGGCGGGGCAGACGTCTTCGCGGTCTTTGGTCCACAACGAGCACTCCAAAATGGCGAGGTACTCATCAGACATTTTGTCGACGGGGCGCAAGTAAAGAGTAACCCGCAAGCCCATATTCGTCATGCTCCAAGGAATGCTGTCCCGTGTCTCTAAAGGGGGCAATGGCCGAATCAGCAGCTGGTGGCCAGACGCAAAGCGTTTGGGCGAGTTGGCCAAGAGCCCAAACAGCTGCAAGTCCGAATCGTCGTCCTCGCGTTGCTGCTTCATGCGCCACATGAAGAGCGATTGATCGTCTGTCTCCTTCAATATCTCTTCCTGCAGGCGGATAAAGGCACGCTCCCCCTCTCCATAAAGAAGAGGCATGTTGACCTCAAAAAGACCCATGAGACAGTACGCAACATCTTCAAGACGTGTGGTTTGCCGATATGCCGCCCACTCCATCCTATTGGCAACGCTCCGATCCCTGGGCGCACTCCCGCCCGAGAGAACAAGCGCAGGGATGCCGGTGATCTCTTGAAGAGCCGATGAAACATATGGATTCGCCTGCTTGCCCCCGATGAGCGTCCAGTTGTTCGCGTAGAACTGGACTTCTTTGGGGGCAATCAACTCTTGCAGAGTCCATCCGCGCGTGAACCATCGACAGCCCCTAAAAGCCGACCCCGTTTCCATATAGCCTTCAAAGGTTGTTTCCGCGACGTCGGAAAGATAGGCCACGCAGATGCCTGCTTGCTCGTACCAGCGATACATGGAGTTGATTGCTTCCGACAGCTCCGCACTGCTCGTCTTGTCGATGCAGCACGTGTCGATCCAGATGTACGCGTAGCCCATTTCCTTGACCAGTTTCGCCGACCGCTTGATTTTGGCATAGCCGCTCTTTGCCTTGATCTTGCTGACGGAGCTGCCGAAGCCAATGCTGCCCATTCGGCTCTTTTCGAGGAGCTGAAGGTCCTGGAAGCTGACTTCCTCGTCGCCCCATGTGTGGGACAAGATGGCGTAATCTGGCCGGGCGTCATCGCGGACTTGTACCACGATGAGCTGCTCGGTGTCCAAGAGACGCATGGCGGCGGCTGGCGCGCTGGAACGGGCAAGGGAGCTGGCTCATTGAATGGGCGAGATCACGAAGAACGACATCTCCCACCACCTCCAGCTCGAACTCGAATGCGGGGTTTTGGCCGCCAGTGTGCAAGAATGCTCCATTATGTCACCGAGAAAGCGATTGGCTAGAATCCCCGTGGCTGCAGGAGGATCTCTCGGGAAGGAATGACACAACCAGGGGGAAGCAAAATTGCAGCGTAATAGTATAATTTTTGAAACCCCCACCCCGCGAAAAAAAAAAAAAAAAAGAATTTAACAACAGGGCTTCAGAGTCTTGCAGTGAAAGTTGAATGAGTGACAGCGTGAAGAAAGACGAAAAGAAAATGAAAGGCGGGGGGAAAAAGTTGGGGCCTAATTAACCCCTGAGTCGAAACCAACAAACACCTTTTGGGGGGCTTAAAACGTGACCCAGACCAGGTGACAAAACATGGCCCCCCTTACCCCCTCCCCCGTAGCTGAGTGGTTTTTATTTGCACCCTCGTGTCAATTTATCCTCCAACACCCCATTGGTACCTGGCAATCAATATGTGGTGTCCGCAAACCCAAATATCAAAAGAATAATAGGTAGGTACCATGTACTTACACTCCCCATAACACGACAGCAGAATCGCAACGCAGTTAGTCCTCTCAGTATCCTGCTGCACTATAAGTAACTTCTGATATGACAACAGCCGCAATTCTCTTGCTTCTTTTCGGCTCAGTTCAGTTCGCCCCTTCAATTTTTTCGCGAAATGCACGACTGTATAGGTAGAGGCACTAAACCTAAGCCAACAGCCATTGGTACGTATTTACTCACACCCAACACATTATAAAAGTACCTAGCACTTCATTTCGGTGCCTTTTGATGTATTCTCAGCAGTTTGTACATCTCAATGTTCAGTAATCAGACCGTTTGACCTCATTTATATCGGGATATATTGCCGGCCTTGCTAGTCCGAGAGAGTGAAGAATGACCTCGAGAATGTGAACTTGTGTGTTAATTAATTAATAATCCCATGTAGATGGCCTTGGAAGGTTCCGAAACAGAACCTTTATAGTCCCACAAGCTTCTGCGAGATAATTTTCCAGTAATGATTAACTTCAGTGCTGCTATACTGGCAACCCCTCATCTCTTGTAAGCACCTACTTACCACATTTCTGATTGTCAAGGGGATGATCTATTATTTAGTAACCAGCCTGATGTCTTCATTTTGGGTAACTTCATCTATAAGTTGAAGTTACTAGTTGACATTAATAACGCCTGGACACGTGCAAATCTAATATCTTGTCCCTAATTAGCGGGTATCGAGTATATCAACATCTGTGCTCCTAAGTTGGCCGGTGGCCGGTGTCCTCTGGCTTGTGCCCCTCCCTAATCCTGACAGCAGCAGGCAAGTCGATATGGAGGTTTCCGTCCAATGAAATCTTTCCTGACCACCCGGACGATAGGGGTTCGGCTCGGTCTCGATACGGCCTAGCTTCATGCACCTCAACGAGAAGAAAGCCTTGGCATTCCAGGCTCCGAGCAAGCAAGCAACCCCCTCTCATCGACAGGATGACTTGATAGCAACAAAATGGCCGCCGAACAGAGCTATGCATATTCACCCCTTGAGGGACATCAAATCCGACTCCTCCACATTCTCTCCATCACTCCTGAGATCCGGTTCCAAGTAAAAGTTGTCTCTCTCGACGCGGCGGACCTCACGTACACGGCGCTCTCGTACCTCTGGGGCGACGACGCCACGCCCGTCAAGCGTATCCTTGTCGTTAATGATGATGATCATCAGCAGTACTATGTCGAAGTCGCAGCGAACCTGGCCATCTGCCTCTCTCACCTCGAAGACCTTGCCGGCACCAAGATATGGATCGACGCGCTGTGCATCAACCAGGCGGACGACAGGGAAAAGTCGCACCAGGTGCTCAACATGACGTCTGTCTATGCGCGCGCGACCAAGGTCTTGGTTTGGTTGGGTGCTGCCAGCGCCAGCGCTGACGGTCACGAAAGTGATGCGGCTATGGAAGGTGTGGGCAAATACGGGGAGCTCGCGGTTGCGGCGGGGTTGTTGAAGCTTGGGCGTGAGTACTTGAGCCGGTGGCCAGACGTCGGCGACGACCCCGAGCGCCAGAGGACAAGGACGGAGATGCTGAAACTTATGACGACGGCGATGGAGAGCGAAGGTGATGACGCGAGAAAAGACAAACGGTTTCCTCGGTTGGCTTTCGCAGCGTTGACGCATAGAAAGTACTTCAACCGGGTGTGGGTGAAGCAGGAGATCACGCTTGCGCACAACGCGGTCGTCAGGTGTGGTCATAAATCCGTCACGGCCGAGGCCTTCCATGCCGCTACCATCTTCTATAGCATGCTCGTGACGTGGGAGACGCTGGAATGGCGAGCGGGGAGGCAGACGAGGGTCCCGGGGGCCTTCTCGATGGAGCAGCTGATGGCGGCGCCGACGCCCTGGGATTTGATGAAGCTGGCTGTTGCCAACCCCGCCGTAGGAGCTTTCTTTGCCGCCCGGAGGAAGCACCAGATGGATCCCTCCAAGATCCAGTCGCTGCACGAGCTCCTCCATACATCGTATGTCAGGAGCGGGACGGTCGGGCTGCAATGCAAAGATCCCAGGGACAAGATATTCGGCCTTTTGGGTATCGTGGGTGATGCCGCTGAGCTGGGTGTCGTTCCCGATTACACAAAGTCTGCCGACGAAGTCTACGAGGGGGTGGCAAGGGCTTTGATCACGAAGCAGGGACGCATCGACATCCTGAAGTGGTGCCGTTCGCGCCGGCTGGATGCTCCGACTTGGGTGCCCGACTTTAACGCCGACATTGCCTACACGTGGACTGACGAGGTCGGAGTGCCTTTGTTCAAAGCGACCGGCACATCCGGGCAGCCAGAGGACATCTCGAACCAGGGCCCATCAGAGGACATGTCGATCCATTTACGGGGCGTCCGCCTCGACGTTGTCAAGGCCGTCGGCTCGCTCTTTGCTCACAACGGGGACAAAGTGCTGGACCAGACCGCGACAAGAAAAATGTTTGACGAGATCGACTCTTTCCTGGGGTCATCGATCTACCCACAGGCCCAATGGGAGGATGTCATCTGGCGCATCCCGATTTGTGACAGGGAGATGCATCCGACGTCGCTGTACTTCCAGCGCGCCACAGACCGCTCCAGGGAGCAGTTCCTTGCGCTTCTCGGCGAAACCCACTGGCCGTTTGTAGCCGAGAAGACCATGTCGTACCAGGCTGCATTGCAGTACCGCGACGGAGCACGGCCCATCTTGTCAGAAAAGGGGTACATGGGTCTGGCATCGAGCGAGGCTGAGGCAGGGGACGTGATTTGTTTCTTGTTTGGGGGGTCGACACCCTTTGTGCTGAGGCCCGCGGAGGAGGGCATTTTCTTTTTGGTTGGGGAGGCATATGTCTACGGCGTCATGGACGGAGAGGCGATGGAGCAGAATCTCGAGGAGGTTACCTATACATTACGGTGAGTGTCACTGTAGAGATCAACTAGAAAGGAAATAAATAACTTGGAAAGGCCACGATATCAATTACTCTAGTTTATCGTTAAAAAGGTTAAAGGGGGAGGAAATGAGGGGATGTTGGCGGTCAAAATTTTATCATTGCTATAATTACCCTGCTACCTTCGCCAAGCATGCATGCCAAGGTATGCACGGGCCACACCCCAACGACCTGGAAATAATGGCGATGGGATTATTAGGACTGTCTCCTTACAGATTATTTAGAAAATAGTTCAAAGGCATCGAAATGATTTTGGGTTATGCATTATGTGGTGCCTGCAACGTAAATCCTATCTGCTAGCCCTGAAGAAAAGAGTGACGCCGTCGTACAGGGTATTCTCGGAGGCGGGAAGTGACAAACCCATGAAAATGAACATTCCCGAACCTCCTTCTGAACCAAAACTCCGTGATAAACACAAGACATGAAAAAAGCCATACATGAAATATCTCAACAGCAAAAAAAACCTATTCAAGGCCTCAGAGCGCGCTGCTTCTGGGCAGCAATGTATTCCTGGGCGGCGTGGACTGTCGTGGTGTGTATTAATTATGTCAGTGGGGTTTTTAGTCATCTCAACGACGTCCTCGTTCTGGCCAATCAGAGGGCCAGATCAAGACGCTCTTCAACTGAGGGGCCAACTCACGCTGGAAAAACATTTTGTCCTTGGGTGCAGCAGGCTGCGCAGGACCAAACGGGGATGGTCCAAAAAAATGCCGGGGATTGACAGGCGGGAGGTCAGGAGTCGGAAGTCGCGGCGGCCTGGGGGCTTCAGGCATGGCCGGCAGAGGACTCAGATCTCGTTTTGGCGGAGAGGCCTTCTCCTTGGAAAAGATAGGTTTATTATCCTGACGGCTAGTCGAAACTTGACTTCCGAGACCTTGATGGATTGTCATTAGCCGCCGGGGCCGTCTGGGTGGGCGTGGTGCTGCCGGCAGGGTTTGCTGTCGTGGCGGCAGCGGCAGCGACCAAAGTCCAGCATCAGGTTCGCAGTATGGTAGCTTGCCGGCAATATCTGGCTTGCTGGATCCTTCCCAGATGGCATGCGATGCAGTGCCTGGGGTGGGTGCAGCCCAGTTAGGTCGGAACCCATAAGGGTTCTCCAGAGGACGGTCACGTGCCGATCGGGACATAATGGACGGCGACAATGACACAGGAATTGGTATGATGAAAGATGAGAGTAATAAGACCAGTTGCACCTCCGAGAGAAGAGTGCGGGGGGCAGCGGTGTGGCCTGGGTGTCCAGCTTGGTGAGGACGACGGTCGGCCGGGGGTGACAGGGTCTGATATTGATGCCAAGAATGATCAAAAGGCCTTCCAGGGGCTTGGTGCTGATGCCTCTTGATGCCTCCAAGTTTTTGGAGATTGTTTGCGGGGACTGCTTGATGGAAATGGCAATTTGGCAGATGCAGGAGAGAGAAGGGGAGAGAGGGAGATATGACGGGGGGAGGGACTTTATACGGCCAGCGCTGGGGGGGTCTGCCTTCCAGACATCAACCAATCAGCGGGCTCTAATTTTGACCGCACCCTAACTGTGCACACCTCCCTCCCACATCTGCACCCTATCAGACCGCAGCGTGCCCACGACAAGCAGCAGACATTTTGGGGCCACATATAACGACAGCCAACTTTGCAAATCCGTAGAGTTTGCTTGCACATACACATATAAAGGTCCAAACGTCTCATATCTAATAATCATGGGCTGGATGTTTCACCACCCCCAAAACCGACAAACCCCCTTCCAAAACCAACCAACTACACTACGTAACCCCTCGCCGCTTTTGCTCAGCCCAGATCAGCCCCGGCTCAGCTTCGGCTAATAGCTGCTCAACTGGCCCAGCGCAGTTGCTCAAAAAGTATAACTCTTATCGGAGCCCAAAAACCGTCCTCATATAAGAGCAGGGGGTTTAGAACTGGGGCACCTGAACATTCACAACTTCATAGGCAATAATCGCCCCCGTGAAAATACCTCCATTTTTTCGCGTTGTACTTATTGCTAATACTACGACAAGTCGTATATTAGTAAAATACTATTAATAAGTGACCGTTATTAACCGCCGGAGGCGGAAGTATATTAGTCGTAATTCGAATTCTGTAATACTAATTAGATAGCTATATTCTTTTAAGTAGTACTAGTGTAGTTTCTACATATCCCCTCCCTCTTCGTATAAAGCTTGCGTAGTCTCTGCTGCTATAACGGCGCTGTGAATAGTCTTTTCTACCTCTGTATCTCTTCTATATTCTCTTCTATACTCTCTCTAATCGCCTCTATTATCTTTTTTTCTATTTTATCTTGTCGCTTATATTTTTTCACTTTACGTTACATATATATATATTAATATTTTTAAGACTTTCTAAACTATGGGTCCCAAGCTAAAGAAAGGTAGCCCAAGGGGTATAAACCTGGATGATTTAATCGAAGCGGCTCTTTATTATTATGTCTCTCACCTCATCAAACTTCTCCTCCGTCCCATCAAACATCTCCTCCATCATATCTCTCATCTCGTTAAACTCTTCCATCTCTTCAAATATCTCATCCTTATCTCTCATCTTATCAAACTTCTCTTCCATCTTATCTCTTATTTCATTAAACTTCTCCTCCATCTTATCTCTCATCTCATCAAATTTCTCCTCCATCTCGTCTCTTATCGTATCTATCATTTTAGTCCCAGTATCTTAAGAAGTTAAGGATTTGGAATTGTTGTTACTTGCTTGATCGAAGCTGCCGGCACTGGACTCGTACGTACGTAGATTCAGTCCGAATCCTCGTCTTTTTATTGGCCTACCTCTTCCTCTTGTTCCTCTATCTCTTCCGCATCTTGTTGACCTATCTCTTCAAGGCTTAGCCCCAGTGAGCTCAAACTGTGAATAGTTGCGCCGCACACTCGAGAGGAATTGTTTCGCTGCCGCAATTATGGTACCATGGGGCCGGGGTGGTTGTAGAAGCTCGGCTGGCTCTGGAAGACCAGGCTCGTCGCCAAAAGGTTCACCTCGATTTGGAGGTCTCCCCTCTAATGCTCCGGGGTCCGGCACTTGGATGGTTCGATAGACATCATTCTAGTTTTACATATAGGTTAGTGGTAAATCTGGGATAGGTAGGTATCTATGTTTTACCTTAGGTACGTCAAGGTGCCAGAACGAGGAGCAGTAACTCTTTCGTCCTAGAACTTCGTACTTTACTAGATGCCTTTCGAGAATATGGTACGCGCAAGGCAGGTCAAACTAGAATAAGGCTGGTCGCTTTTCCGAAGGTACTTTGGCGGTTCGTGATATGGCTCTTGACGCTATCAGCTAGCACTGCAAAGTTAATATTTCACGGCCTGACCTCGACACCCCCCTCCTTCGGTGCAGGGTGCGCCCGCGAGAAGCACGGTGTAAGGAGGCCAGCCACACCTAACACCACACCTGACACCATCCCTGGGCATCTGTGCCACATGTGGGACCCGTTCCTCCCTGTATATATTGCCAGGGCCTTCACCACGGGCAGATACCGAGAGAGTGTGTGTCAGAGCTTGGAAGTGCCGTCATAATCCGAGTGGAGGCATCACCGAAAGTCCCGGTGCATCCAACTTTTGGGGGCATGGCAGGGTCCGTTCCATGGATGACAGTATGATTCCTATCAACTTCCATCATAATTCTTTCGACGCCATGCTAACACAACCAAGTGCTACATCCCAAACGACAACATAGAGAAGAATCGGGGAATATTCTCGAATGAGAACTGTGTCGCTAGATTTGGCGCGGGCTACGAGGGAGATTGCGTCGCCTATCCTAACACTCCGGGCATGGCGAACGTACCGGAGGTTCGGGGGCCTGAGCCCTACCCACCCTTCCCTTACCCCGACCCGGGTCAACCCTTCCTCTGCCCAAGGTGCGTGCCCTTACTATGAGGGTTCTGAGAGAGGGAGTCTTGTAAGTCATTAAAGGACTGGGGTGTTTATAGGAATTTTATCGTTTAACGTCAGTTTCTGCTCCTTAGCTGCCTCCTGAATAGGTCCCTTGGCGCATACAAGAGGCGACCGCTGTTCTAAAGAATTGAAGAACCATTCAACTTATTATTATCTACTCTCATTAATTACGGGGCTTTCCTCGAGCTGGGCTAGGAGATAAAAACGCCAAGGTAATAACGATTGATATTAGATACCTATGGAAGTAGCCCTTCCACATCCCCTTTGGGACAGAGCTTGCACTGCACGTATAGGTCTGGGGGTTAGAGCGGCGTACTAGATGTTTTTGATACTAGGGGCGGTTGCATATTGGTACTCCTAAGAGAGCTACTGGTAATATTGAGTCGAGAACGTGGATTAGTTCAAACTGTTTTGAGCCAAGGTTGGGGCTTTAAGAGAACTTTACACGCCCCTAATTTCTTAGTACCCACAGTGTAACCAGGAATCCGTACTCTAGAGTACTCACTGGGGAACTGCCAAAATACAGCCTTTTCCGGAGGTCTGGCCAGCGAGAACACCACCAGTTGATGAGGGCGACTGCATATTCAGCTAAGCCAAGTTTCGCTGTTGTCGAAACATTCCTAATTTAGAGGAGTGTAAATGTTCTCTCATGATACCACTCTGCCTTCAGAACTTCTCCCCTCATGAGGCTGCGAAGGTAGGCGTGCCCAACACACGTGAAGTTGGAACCGTTGGGCCTAATGACAAACAGGTGTCACATCCCAAGGAATCTAGAAACAAAGTCTCTGACCTGCGCGGTCTGAGGAAATGCTCCAAAGTACTATTTTTTTCGTTGATCCTACGGACCGAGAGCGGGGCCGCCAGCGTACAGCCCTTAAATGCAAGAGGGTTATGAAGAAAGCGGCAAAGTTAGAAACACCAGCCTAGGGCAAGGAAATTGTAATATAATGGCTTAAAGTAATACACTACGCGGAAAAGGATTGAAATGCATTAATCGGCGTATAAATAGCTTCTGAATCAAAGAAGTTGTAGTGGTTGGAAGTTTGTGGTGGGTGTGTGGTCACGTGTTCAGGAAGGGGGGTGTTCAGGAAGTGGGTTGGACCTTCTAGTAGGTAAGCCGGGTAACCGTTTGCTCCGGTAGGAAGGAAAGAGACGGGATGGCCAGGTGGCGGGGTACTAGTGTCCCGAAATTAGGCTTGGAAGAGCATCCTCACAACTCCGCTGCCATTTTCAGACTACGGCAAGTATAGCCGAAGTAGCCCAAAAAATGACCCCTTGCTCAGCCTAGCTCAGCTTAAGGCGGTAACCGCTCAGCTCCGAAGGAGGAAATAGAAATCCTCTTTGTCGGTTTTAGGGTTATGCAATGGTTGTTTCACCCGTGGGCCTTTTAGCATTGCACACTGTGAACAGACGGTACAAGTAGCTTTAACCATATGGCTCTAAGGGCAATCTGATAAAGCCGCATCGTCTCTGACGGGCGTCTTTGTTCTTTACAGCCAGTTTGATGGCTCACTCTTGCCAAAGCTTGCTGGACGAAGCCTGAAGTTCCAGATCCGATAACCGCATCCAGAGGTTTCTCCACGCGTTCCTTATTCCCTGTTCCTCCTGTGCGCGGTCTCCCAGCATTGCCAGGTACCTCAGTCCGCCGCTCAAGGCAGTCGAACCTGTATCCATTGCTCAATGCATAGTTCATGGATAGGTCGGCATTTTCGAAGTTCTGGTCGGCCTTGACTCGCAGCGTCTTGGTCTTCTCTCGCAGGATTTCGGTTCTGGTGTTCATCAGCTCGCCATGGTCGATCGAGCATCTTGTATCCGTTTTCACCGGGGCGGGCAATATCCTGATTTCCGGAGATAATTCTACTGTTTTCCACTGGAGTTTCATCGTCATCGCTATCGTAGCGGGAGACTGGTTGACCGACTACATCTTCTGCTTCATTGTTGCCTGGAAAGGCGGTTTTGCGAACTTGGTACCAGTCGTCACCATCATCCAAAGGGCATTTTCTAGTCACGCGTTTCATATTTTCTTTTGACCTTCAATGGCTTGGTACAGTAGTGGACGACAAGATACTTCAACTCGTGATGATAAAATAAAATAACGCCGTGATATAGACATCACTGAAAGTCACATGTCACCAGCTAAACTCTGGTTCTGTGTGTTCTCCTGCTCCGCAGCGGACCTTCCTTATTTTCTTGTACCACCCATGGAACAACTTGCTTCAGGCTAACCGCATCACAGGAAATTTTGAGGGATTCCGACTGTCCAGATCATGTCCCAGGCTCATGACTTTGATATCTCTACAGTACTATCCATGTTTCAGTTCCAATTTGGATTTTGCCTGGCAAATCTTTCATGGAGCGTTTTCTTCTCATGTTCGGATGTCGTCCCACGTGGAGATCACGTGATCGGGGTGATCGAGCGCCCTACGAAACATGGGGATGCACCACCAACTCGGGGAAGTACTATTAATGACGACGGCCAGAATTTCGGCAACCACCGTTTCAGTAATCGAGACCTTTGATGCACACTTTTCCCTGAATATTGGATAAGAAACTGGAGGCAGTCACATTAATACCTAAGCATCTCAGCTGGTGCGAGAGATTTGATGGCAAGACAAGAAGGAAAATGAGAACCGGCGAGAGACAGTACGAGAAGAGAAGAGCAGAACTAAACACAAACAGATGAGCATCAAAGTATTGTTTTGCAGTCTTCATCTCAAGTCCAATCCATTAGTCTAAGCCCTGCTGCTTGAGGAGGAAACACCGAGACACATCTTATCGGCTGCCTACCTATGTAACTGCATTCAATACCAGTCAACGTATTCCAAGGTGGGCGTGGAACTAATATTGTGGTCTAGTTAGACTGCCGCAACAATATCATGAGTTGGCAAGATTACCAGGCAAGAAGGGTTTGCCATCAACAGACGTCACGTTTCAGTAATATATTAAGATAATACAACCTTGCGCTGCCTGTGCTCCATATATTGGCGGTTCGTTGTCAGTAAGAGTTGCGATGAAGTCAAGGTGGTTGTTTGTATGGCACGGCATTATTTAAGGCTGTGGGAGAAGATGGAAAGCATGAATAAAAAAATGTCGAGGTGAGCACAATGAATTTATGCTCCGGGGGTGACTAAACTGCCTTCCGGTGGTTGCTTCACGGAGGGGTATCTCGCTTGCCGTGCCTCTTCAATACAGCATGGTAGGTAGGTAGGATCACAAAATCCAGGGACTGATCAGAGGCGCTTGCCGGTCAGGTCTTTCAAAGAACTTCCGATCCTTTGCTGTATTGACTTGCATCACCTCGTCATAATTTTGCACCATCCCCATTCAGTGTCGGTGTATACTGTATGCCGTAGGATGCGCGCAAGATCACGGTCTTGAGTTCGTGAAAGGATGGCGAGTGAGCCCCCTCCCTTCTTGGTGATGACAGGGGTCAGAAAATGTGGAACCTTGTCGGACGATGTCTTGCGCTTTTAGTGTACAATACACTGACCAACCAGCGGCACAGGGGAGGTGAGGGGCGCTCCAACATCAGATCTGACCAACAGTGCTAACCTCAATCCGGTTTTCGTCCCATTTTCCCCCGATATCAAAGAAAGAAGGGAATAAGAATGCCAAAAGTTCAAAGGTTGTATTTGTGTGGGCTATATGCATGAATTGTCCACGCAAAGGAAAGGGGTAAGTAGAGACACCCTGCTGATGCATTAAATCCTCAGGCTTGTCCCATTCACTGGACCGGAAGGAGTTGTGTACTGTACAATTATCGGCGAATTGGAGCACCTGTCGGGGCAATTCAGTGGCAGTTCCTTCCGACCCCAACCCAGATACTCCCGAACCGGTGCCTGCCCGAGCATAATAAAAGTATCGCCACCGGGGTTGAGTGACACCTGCCAAGATTGGACTGTGACAGTGAAATCGCCAATTTCTGATTCGTCGATCGAAGCAAAGCACGGGCTTCATGCAATCCTGACCAAGTGACGACTCGACTCCATCTGCGCTGTGTGTCATTTTATCTGAAAGCCAACTTGAATTCTCAATATAACCGCCAGATGAGTTGATGTGGTTTTTTTTTCCAGATCTGAGCAAATCGGGTTTAATCTTCCCCTTCTTAGAACCCCGTCGAGCGCCGCATTTTGTTAGCTGAACCCGGTCTGACCGAAGTCTCGAAGGATCCTACGCTGGGAAAGGGCGGGGTCATTGTCGTTGGCTGAGGCACAGAGGGCACAGGGCACCAATAAATCGCCAACCCCGACAAGAAAGATCTTGGAAAATGTCTGCGCCGTTTCTGCGCTGCAATGGGTCAGCACTGAAACATTACTGAAAATCTATTCATAACACCCTCTTCTCCAAAATCTCACACTCGGGCCTCCCCACTTGCATCTGTTCACACGTGGGCGGCCTGAGGCACAGCACAAAATTGTGCATCCTCCCCTGCCTCGAACCACACTCAGAGCCATGAATGTGAACATTTCGTCTGGGGTCATGGAGTCGCCGCTTACTACGCCGTGCCCCAAAATCCAACTCATATCTTTGGTGCCCCCCCATCATTGCATCCTGTGGTTCAAGAACTGTTTTGTTTCGCCTGTTTGTCCTTGACAGGCCCAACTTTCCCTAACTCTCGAGACAACAACCAGAGCCGCACCATCGATCGTCTTGGATAATACCACTACACAGCTATGGTAAAGGGCATTGAACGGTGGATCGTGGCACAAAAACGGCATTCGTGGTTCGCATAACACAATAGCACTTACCAGCGCTGTGCGCTCTCTCCGATTGTGCAGCTGTGCGTTCCGACTTGCCTCCCCCGTCGTATTCTTAAAGACTTTCCCACCAAACCACCGGCAGGTGCCGGCACACTCAGCAGAGATGGGACTCCTCGGCCCCGACGACACCTTGATCGGCCTGATTGCCCACACAAACAATCTCGACGAGCCCATGCCAAACATTAACCGACGAGACACCATCCTGGGCTTGACCATCTCGTTTATGGTAGCCACCCTATGTTTCTTTGGACAGCCATCCCAAAGACATTTGCTAACCCAAAATGCAGGTCTTGTCATATCTATGCGTCGCCTTCAGGTTATACACACGCTACTTTATCGTCAAGGCGCTGGGGTGGGATGACTTGTTTGTCGGCTTGTCGCTGGTGCGTGTTGTTAACGACTGTGGTTCGTTGGCTCAGTTCAACTGATTATAAACAACAACAGATGACCATGACACCTGGCATGATTTCTCTTTGCTTGAGTAAGTGACTTGCCAAAATATATCTCTTGTCGTTTTTTTTTTAATTTTTTTTTAATTTTTACTGACATTCCGCTACAGTTTGTGACTTTGGGTTTGGACAACATCTCATAACTCTCACGCCGGACCAAATGGCGGGATATTTCAGGGTTTGTGTACCCAGTCCGTGATATTATCTCTCGAGTTCGCTAACATATCCATCACAGGGATTTTACATCGCCAACGCCTGTTACACCATGTCCACGGCCCTGATCAAACTCTCCCTCCTCCTCCAATATCTCCGCATGTATACCCGGGGAACCTTCCTCTTCAACCTCTGCCGCAGCCTGGTCGTCTTTGTCTCCCTGTGGGGGCTCGCTTACTCGCTGCTGGCATGGGTCCCCTGCGCGCCCGTGTCCATGTACTGGACGCGCATCTACGACCCGACGAACGCGTCCACCTTGAACTGCTACGCCTACGGCTCGCAACAAGTGTCCATCTTCACGGCCACGTACGAGAGCCACGCCGCCGTCAACATGCTGCTCGACCTGCTTGTCATGGCCCTGCCCATCCCGCTGTACTTCCAGCCTAACACGCCGTTCAAGTCCAAGCTGGGGCTGATCATGGTCGTGGCCATGGGGACAATGTACGTTAATAATACGTGCATCTCTGGGCACCCCTTTATCGTGTCACTAGTCTAACACTCGTAAAACAGAGTCAACATCTTTTCCGTCTGGCGCTTCGCGACCATGATCCAGCACAAGTCGACAACCTGGCCGACTTTCGACCCGACCTGGTACGGCCCGATCAGCATCGTCATGGCGGCCCTGGAAACCGCGTCGGCGTGCATCTGCGCCAGCGTGCCCGTGTTCTGGGGGTCCATCATGTCGACCGCCTCGCAGCTGCTCGGCCAGATTTTTGTGACCAAAGAGGTGCAGATCACGAGCCAGAACCGGTTTGATGATGCGTTTGGAAGTGCCGCGAGGCGTGGTGGAAATAGTTCCCAGGTTGCGTTTCATCAAGCGGTGGAGCTGCAGGGCGTGACGCTGAGTCGGGAGATGAGTGACGAGGAGAGTGCCAATGGTGGTGGTGGGAACAGGACAAAGGTCGAGTGGACGGCCAGGATCCACGAAGCACCCCCTACGCCCACCCCGCCAAAATATTACGAGTTGTGGGCTGGGAAGACATGAGCCTACCTTTACCTACCTGCCTTGCTGAAGTTGGGTGGGATCTGTATATTTGTCTCATTCGGGAGCAGCGTATAAGAATATTTATATATCCGGGTGCAATAATTAATTGCTTGGGATATCCTTTTTAATGTCGAGCGGGAGGTAAGTTGCAAGTGTTGGGAGTGAGATGTTGTGTCATGGGGTTGGCAGATGATCTCGTCGTTCATGATTTGTCAAGCTTGATGTCACAATGTCACGAAGCAATATCAAGAAATTTGGGGGCGAGCGACATCTATTACTACTACTGTTGGTACAAATGACGATAGAGGCGGCTGCGTATACAATGATCTATAAAAAAAAAATCCCCAGTGGGACTTTTTTGCTCAACAAAATCCTCCCTGTGTGCTTCGCATCATCTTCCTCCTTAATTAGCTCGAACTAATACTACTCCTCTGTACCGCCAAACCATCTTCTAAAGCCAAGAAATGAAGAAAACGAAAACAACAAAACTGTGGTTTGCTTCTCCTAAGAACACCGTGTCCGCCGGGTTGATGAAATGTTGCTGAGATGTGTGTGAAAAGATGCGAGTCCACCAGTCCAAATTTGCTCACTCAAGCTCCATGAGTGTGCCGATGACAGGTAAGAATTCCAGAAACACATATTGAAAAGACCCGACCAATTCCACCAAATTCAAAACAAAGACCCCTCGTTTCAAGCCATGACAAACGGCAGACTCGCTCTCATCATGTCATGTCGGAGTGACAGAGATTTAGAGGTTGCCAAAGGCGTTGGCGTTGGCCTGGCCCGTCTTCTGGGCGCTGCTGGACTTGGTCTGCTGGCCGCCAAAGTTCTGGCGGATGCCGAACGAGCGGGTGGCGCTGCTGCCGCCACCAAAGTTCTGGCGCTTGGCGTTGGCGCTGCCCTCGGCCGCGGCCGCTGTGGCCGACGGCTGGGCGCTGACCACGGTCACGCCCGAGGGGAGAGAGATGCCGCTGGGGATGGAGACACCCGAGGGGAGCGAGATGGTGACGGCCGAAGCGACGGAGAAGATGGCGGCGAAAACGGCGACGAAAGAGGTCTTCATTTTGGCGGTTGATGGGTTGAGTGTTGGTTGATTGGTTGGGTGGTTTTGTTCTTGATTTTTTTTTTTTTTTAGGAAAAAGGGGGAAGAGAAAACGATTGTGGTAACTCGAAGAGTTAGTCGGAGTCGCTGAGGTTGATGTGTGAAGGCGGTGTTGAAGGTTGGATTGAGTGTGAGATGATGAGAAAAGAAAAAGTCCTGAATGTGGTTGCGGCAGTTGGGTTATATACACAACTTGTTTGCTCCAGATCAGGCTCCAGATGCACTACACCAACGCATGTTTTGCTGGACTCGTCAGCGTTTGCTTTGACTCGGGGCTCTGCAGGTTGGGTCGGCACCGTTCGTGAGAGTTCCGCAGCCCAAAATTAGAATGTTCTCTGACGCTTGCATGAGTACCACACCACTAGCAAGTGTAGCCCTTGGCGACTCTTCAAGGTGGTTTGAGTTAGGCGGCAACCAAGGTTTGACCGTTCTAGTTCTTGAACGGCGGCGGCAGACCTGAGACGGTTCACCATCCTCAGTCACCAGCCTCGACTAACCATCCAATGCTACAAGACTCGTTCTGAGCTTGCAGGAACAACCGGCTCCAACCGACGCGGGACCGTTGCCGAACCACGGAAGTGGGCGAGCCTGGATCGGCGAGCCAGTGTTGAGCTAGACTCTTAAGAACGTTAAAACTTAGCTAGGTCCCAGCTCCAACGGACGCGTGGCCATCTCGGGATTCGTCACGCCATCCCCCAGACTATATTTGCTGGGTGAAGTTTAACTGGCAGCTAGGAGTCAAGTCTGGGCGCGGACCCAAACGGCTGGACTCGTAGGGCTCAAATCAGTCTGTTCGCCTCAGGTAATTATGATATACGGTGTGGTGGGATTAAGCAGGGCAACTCTGCCGAAATTAAGGTGGGTGGTTCGAGGTTGCCCCTGAAATGTCACAGACATAATTACCAGGAACGGCTTTGCAAACCACCACTCAAAGGTTCGGGCACTGGCAAGGCTGGTTCCAACAAAAAAAGCCCGATAAGCTCAGGGGTAATTGAGTGCCACGTGGACCTGCATCGCTAGATGAAGGAGTTAAGGTTTGTGTCGATGTTTTGCTGCAAGTTGACGAAGCCCTGCGCCACTTGACATCCCCGAAGCTCTGATGACCGTCAACGACACAAATGGATATACGATGACGTGGATCACCGTGTTGTTAGGGGTCTCATCTAGTGCATTCTTTCATCATGCCGCAGGTAGGTACGCATACCACCAAGCTGACGCGTTCTTGTCCCCTCGACCATCTGGTGACAAACATCATTCTTTCTCTCATTATCGATATTATTATGAACGCTCACAATCTTGCCACAGATTTCAGCATTTTGTGTGTCAAAACCAAACGCCTTGCTCGCCGCGCCATCATCATAACGTCATGTGTCTGCATGTGGCATCCCATTCAAGCCTCCCTGGCCTTCACCTTGACCGAAAACGCCACCGGGCGGATATTGAACCACCCGTCCTGCTTCAGCTCATACCCGGCATCAACCGCCTCAAAATCCATCTCCTTGATCAGCTTGGCCGTGACGATCACCAGAAACTGCCAGGCCCAGTGCTTGCCGATGCACTCGCGCTTGCCGTTGCCGAACCACTTCTTGGCGCCGGCCGGGAGGCGCTCAAAGGCCTCGCCCATCATGCGCTCCGGGCGGAACGCCAGCGGCTCGTCGAACACGGCCGGGTCGCGGTTCACGCCCGCCAGCACAATGATCATGGCCTGGTCATGCGCCACCTGGTACTTGCCGCCCGCGAGCAGCACAGGGCTCTTGTCGCCCTCCTTGGGGATTGGCTCGATGTTGAACCCCGGCGCGGCAAACGACAAACGTAGCGTTTCTCTGACGACCCCGGCGACGTAGTGCAACTGGGGCACGTGTTCGGCCGTCAGGGGCCCGTCACCCACGACGGCGTCGATCTCCTCGCGCGCCTTGACGACCACGTCCGGGTTCTGCAGCAGAAAGGGAATCGCCGTGGTGATGGCGCACGGCGCCGTGCTGGTCCCGATCGACATGGTATCAATCTCGTCGATGACCTGCTCGTCGGTCAGCTTCTTGCCCGTCTCGGGGTCCGTCGCGTTCATCAGCGTCCAGAGCAAGTCCCGGAGATCAGCGTCAGTCGGGTTCTTGTTGCGGTGGTCAACAATCTCGGCGGCCCACGCGCGGTGCGTGCTGATGGCCTTCTTCCACTTGCTGCCGTAGACGAGCGAATTGAGCAGCTTGATGGGGCGAGTCGGGCGCTTCATCGACTCGCACGTCGCGTCCTCCATGGCTTTCAGCACGGCGTCCGTCTTGCGGATGGTGTCGGCGGGGCCGCTGATGCCATTGAGTTTCTTGCCGAAGAGGGTCAGCGCCGTGGCTTCCAGGTTGAGCCGGTTGAGGTCCTCGAAGGGTTGGATTGTGTTGCTGTTGCCGAGGCCCTTCCACTTGGCGATGAGCTCGTCGGTGCAGCTGAGCAGCTCGTCGAAATGGGTGTTGACCGACTGTGGTGTCAGCTGCGGGGCGATGAGGCGGTGGTGGATGCCCCAGCTCTCCTCGTGGTTGTAGGCGGAGAAGAGGGAGTCGTGGACTAGGGCGCGGATCTCGACGACGGGCCCGCCGACGTATTTGCGGAATCGCTTCTCGTCGCAGATTTCTTCGGCAAGCGCGGCGCCGGCCACAAAGACAATGGTGTGGCCGAGCACTTTGATTTGGAAGATCTCGCCTGTGTGGACGACAAATGTCAGTCATTGAAGTCTCCCTTTCACCCTCATCTTTGGTTTCTCTCACTTACCATATTTCTCGGCCAGGGTCTTGAGCGACCACCACGTATTGTTCGGGTCGATGTCAAAGATGTTGCCGAGGAGCGGCACGCCAGGAGGCTGCGGGATGGGTGTTGCGCTCGCCATGATTTTATCTGCAGGTAATTACAGTTGTCAAAAAATCAACAAATCATCCGATCTCGCACCAGTTGGCAGCGGGAGGGAAAAGTGGTCAAGTTAATTATATCAAGTCCCACGGAGGACGGACGGACTGGACGAGAGACGAAAAAGAGGACGGGAAAAAGCCCGTGGCTGGCTGGCCTCTGAGACACGTCTGTCCCTCCTCCCCCGCTCTTCCCGCTCTTCGTCATCCATTCCAATCGCGAAAAGGTAGGTAAAACTTTGCAGGCGCCGCAGAAGGGGGTGATCCCCAATCAGTGACAGACTGCCTGCATCGTGGCTCCTCGCCGGTCAGCTGTCGTCCATTCATCTGCGAGTTTTGGGCAGCCCATTCTGAGACCTGCAGCTGGTCGGCCACTGGGGCAAGGGCGCGAGCCGGCCCTAGTGACGCCCGAGGGCTGATGATCAGCACTCCCCCAGCCAGTCGGATGGCTGGACGGCTGGTGATCTGCGCTAACTCTGCGGGCCGGGGACTTGGTGCATTTGTTAGTTTTTGTGCGGTGCTCTGCGCTGTGCGCGGCGGCAGCGGGACACATTTTTCGTCTGCTTGCATTTCGTGATACCGACCTAGCATTTCAAGTGTTGTGAAATGTGTGAAGACTTGTGAAACTGGACGGGGCTTGAGGAAAGACTGTGACTTTCTGAATTATAATACTGAATATCTGAATTATAATACTGATTTGAGTTTGGAGTGATGCTGCTGTCTTATTTTTTTTTTTTTCAATTTCTTTCTTTCTTTCGCAAACATTTTTAGATGCTGTTTTTCTTGTTATGAGCATTAAAAACTCATCCATATGTCCTTTTTTTTGTGCTTCTTTCCTTGTCAAATTAAATGGAAGGGCGTGAACACTTTTTCGCGGATACAGATATCAGAGACTGTCCATTCAACTATTAAGCGTACGGTACGACAACTTGAAATATATCAGCTTTCAGATTAAAGGGTAAAAACGTTAAACTAATATGGAAAGAAGTTACAATCAAAATGTCACGGTCACGAAGAAACTGCATTTCGTGTCTGTTAATACTTGATTCTGGGGTGCATTTAGAGGTTTCATGCAGTTATGTGTAATTATCTTAATTATCGTAAACGAGAATTAATTATTCTAGAGCAAGCCACAACTAGAAAGGAAATGGCCATGACTTCCCTTCTCAGTACCTTACCTTGCAGAGAGGAGAAACAGTGTGATTGAGTCTTATTGTTCTTGTTAATGTGGAAATAGGAACTGTTGTCAAATTCCAAGGCTGTATAAACCATAAACATAAAGTCCTCAAATATGGCCAGGAACAACACGTCGATGCATGTCACTCTTGTTTTGCTACGCCTAAAGCTGCTACCCATGAAATCACAATGGCCTTACTAATCTGAAAAAATGTTGGCCGCCACGAGTAAGTGCATGCATGCACTCAATGGACAAAGAACCAGATCAATGACAGGAATTGAAGAGGACAGCTTCCTAGGGAGTCTCAATGTCCCCAATAGCCACCACATGGTCGATTTGATTGTCTTGACCATGAGCAGAAGCAGCATCCTCTTGTCCGCGTGTAAATGGCAGTCGGATGGCTCCCTGAGCATGGTCCTTCTTCAGCTCACGAACCGCGGCGACCGCAATCAGCAGTGTCGAGATCCTAAACCGCCAGTTAATTAATTAGCAACAACTTAAACACCTGGGTCAATCCTTCTTAAGATCTGGAAGGTAAAGCAAGCCTACCAAGCTATCAACCCCGTCGTCACGGCGCTCTGCGTGACAATGCACATGTTGGTCTCGGGGGGCCACATGGCATTGAATTGTGTGATGCCCGCCTGGTGACAAAGAGGCCACGTCTCGGCCACGCTTGGGATCGACGTAAAGGCGGCCATGCCAATGGTCAGCAGCGCGACACTCATCCAGGAGGAGCACAGCTGGGTGAAGGTGTCGGGGCGCTTGCTGCGCGACAGCATCAGGATGGCGGTGCCGGCCGAGTAGAGAATTTCGAGGGCGACGAGGACGTACTGTAATGTCACCACAAACTTTTGTCAGAGAAGAGTTGGGCTTGATAACATTGTGGGTTGAAGCTCACCGACACAACGAGCATGACCTCGCGCAGGGGCACGCTAGCATTGTTGCGGTAGTAATCGCCACAGCTGTAGGGGTAGTACCTGCAGTAGTGGTGGTTGCGCATCCAGATCAGGTAGCAGACGCCAAAGCACGAGATGCTGATGGTGGACAACTGCGTGGCACGGAAAAAGGAGACGAAAACTCCTGTGGTGAGGGGGGGAAATTTGATATTAATGTTGGTGTTACTCATGATGGGCAATCGGGGGCGGGGGAGGGGAGGGATTGGTAACTGCGATGAAAAATGACAGAAAAATGAATGAGAAATGAAAGGGAACGAAAAGCTGGGACTAGTTTCATTTGAAGCGTCTGCTGTCTTGTTTGCCTGTCGGTTCAGCCGCTTGCCCTGGCGGTGGCTGTGCCCAGCTTCCCCCGAGATGCTGCATGCCGCGCGGTCAGCCCTGATTTTCTTTCTTTTGCCTGGGCCAATGCGTTTATTAATTAGAGAAAGAAAAAAAAAGGGTTGACCCAGAATGGTACCAGTTGGAAATTGCTATCATTATCATTATGCCTTCGAGCAATACCATATTCTGAGTGTGCCAGTGGGAATAATTAACTCGTTCTTACAAATTTTCGGTTCGTGCTGTGAGCACTCAGCACAACTCCGCAGTTTTTTCTGGTCTTGACCGGCACAAGAATCGTCAAAGGTAAGTTAACCTTGGTGTCGTTGACCAAGGTCAATCCATTAAGTCCAGACCCAACGCAAACATCGCCATTCAAAGTCAAGTCAATGCCCTCGGGGCTCAGGGATTATAGCTACTCCTTGCTGAACTCCGTGGTAAGTCTAATTAATTAGTAGCTTGTGCCTGCACGCCCAGCGATCCAGGAAGAGAAGTTCCTATGTCTTTCCAAATTTGGCCTTGACTACCTAATTAACAAGTAGACTAGTATGGGGATAGATTCAAAATTTCTGGGGTTTCGATCTCGAGTGTAGATGTCGCCATAGAAGGACGAAAAATATAAGTACCTATTCTAGGAAGGGAAGAAGCGAAAAATAGATGACCAAATTCGAATTCGATCATGAGGTTACGAATTCTCAAGACGAGAAAATAACGACGCGAGGCACTCCCACCTTGACTACATGCAGTGCGGCGTTTTCATATTTTGACAGACCGTGAAGCCAGGATGCGTCGCGGAGGAGGTCCGGGACGCGTCGAGCATGAGGTACTTCGGCGGCACCTTGATGGCCCAAAAAATGGACACGACAGGCAAAAGAATACGCTTGCCTACACTCCCGTCGGATGCTATAGTTCACGTACCGGAAACTCTGGAGCGTCCTCCGTGGTTATCCTCAAGGGTATCTTAGGCTTTACTGTCCCGTCGGACCCTCCTGCCCAGAGTTCACAGCCACCAGTGCCCCAGTGGCTGCCCCGTTGAAGGCTGGAAAAGTGAACGAGAGCTATATACCCTGCGCAACTGCACTTCATTTTTAATTCAACGTTTTAAATGCCACTCAAGGTAGGTATGCGATCTCCACGCATCGTGGTATCCCAATACCTTTTGCATTCCGTTCTTTTACCGCCAAACATCATCGCCCTAATTAATATTGCATGACCTCAAAAATATTGTATTCTGTTTACATCATCAACTTTTAATTGTCCCTCCTCTCGACTCGCTCGATATACACCTCGCAAGCAGGTCATCCACAAACGTCGTCAACTCATCCCCTTCCTTCTTCACCTCCGTCTTGGACAAGCCCAGCCCCAGGACCGCCGACGGCCCCTGCGACTCGATCGCTTGGTCGTACGTGGGCGTCAGCTGGACCGACCCCCCGTATGCCCCTATGTTTCTGCCATCAAGCGGGATGGGGATGATGGGGATGGGCCGTGGTCGCTGGCCGCTGCCGCCGCCGCCGTTCATTTGGTGGACTGCTACTGCAGGTATTGTTGGCATCGTCATCATCATCATTGTGTCTTCTTGGGGCGAGGGCTCCACTTTCACCGCGACTTCTTGGGATACCAGGATGCCACCGTACGACCAGGTGCCGTGGTGGTGGCTGATGTCGACGACTTTCATGTCCTCGTACGGGGACTTGAGTTCTGAAGATATTTCGGGCAATTGCGTCAAGTTTGGGGATTTGTCGGTAATGATGCTATTTCGACCTTGGCTTTGGGGCGACGACAGGATGTTATTGGTAGTAGTGGATGCAGATTTCGACATTATCGTTACGGTGGGGTGACCCCTGTTGACCGCCGCTGACTCCGAGGTCCTCATGCCAGTGTTGCTGTGGTCAGGGGGTTTGCCTTTTGTCTTTTTCTTGCCGTGAAACGACAGCCACGCAAGAACCTTGTTCAAGGACGACTTGCCGTTGTTGGACGGGGATATGGGAGTTTGGGGCGTGGCTGGCGGGGAGTCGGGGAAGGGAGCAAATTTGCGATGCACGCAGCGTGCAAAGGCCGAACGGTGGGGCGATTCGTCGTAGACGAGCTGCTGCGTCTTGAACAACTGAAGGGGGACAAATCTGAACTCGGGCGAGGTTCCGGTGGCATGGTGGATCGGTACAATGAGATGGAAGGCAAGAAGGGAGCAAGTTGAGAAACTGGAACGTCTTGTTGCTGACTTGCAAGGCACCTCGATGACACCGGACAGGAACTTGGCGTCGTCAATGGTGGGATTGCCAATGGCTTGTCGAAGACCCCGGATTGCGCTGTGAAGGAGGGACGAAAACATAATTTCACTTTCAGGAGCATCATATTTTCGTTGTTGCAGCTGCGACAAGACAGTTGACAGTGACAAGCCATCGAGGCTCCGGAGAATGTCGACCTGCCTGGGACTGAGGTGATCCAAAGGCAGCTTTATTGTTGGCAGAAGATTTCGGGCCTTGTCTCGGACTAGAATATCGAATCCAAACCGATCTATCCGGGCCTTGATGGCAAACAGTCCGATGTGGACTCCAGGGTCAAGCCTACCCGGCTCCATGTACTCGGCCATGGACCGCAGTCTATTCTCAAGGTCGGGTGTAGATGTTTGGATCTGCATCATGGAGCCAATCGAGGACACCACTTTGTCAATCTCATTGAAGCAGAAACCGAGGGCCTCGAGACTGTCAACGGCCTCACTGCTGTTGACCTTGCGCACGAGAAACAGTAATGCGCCGCGGCTCTGGTCGCTGTTGAAGGCCAGTCCCTTCTCCGCCATATTATCTTCTCGTTTCCGCTTCTGGGCCTCGGCCACGCTCTTGTCACAGCCCCACAGGGTTGAACCTGATGACGATTCCTTGCCTGTCGCCAAGATATCATCCCACAATATGCCTGCCTTGTCGAGGGGTTCGTTCATCTGTGCGGCAAGGGCAGCAGCAGCCAGACTGAACAGCTCCCGGAATACGATATTATAGTTGTCAATGACGTGGCCATCGACGTCGACGAGCGTGACTCCGGTTCGGAGATTGCTGCAGTGATGAGGCAGGGAGACCAGATGTCGGCTCATTCTGTCAAGAACCTTTTTGACGACAGGCCAATTCCAAGACGCCTGGAAGGCCCAGTGGAAAAGGGGATGTGCAGTGGAGAATACATCGTTGTGTTTCTTGGCACCTCCAACGTCAGCCGAGAGGGGAAAAGGGGTGGTCCGGATTGTAATTGCTCACCTTTTGCAAAAAGGTGCTCACAATCTCCTCGCTGGGGAGAGAGCCATCTGGGGTGACCAAAATGCGCCCTTTATTGTCAAAAATGGCGGCAGCGAGTGAGATTTGCTGGGCTCGACGTGTGTATGCTCTGCGTCTCCTGGCTTTGCATGCGACGACCCCGGCAATGAGGAGGCAGGCCACCACGAGCTAGACATCGATTAATTAGTGTTTAGAATAGCTGGCGTGTGAGACCGAGGCATATTAGGGTAAGTCGGTACCCACCAAGCATGACATCACGACGTAGGGAGTGCCCTTTGAAGGATCCATCTTGGCGCTTTCCAGCGTGGTAAGCTGAATCATGGTTCCAGTGACCATGCACCAGAAGGCGCCAATTTCAGCGCCAGCCAGCACCACGGCAAAGGCAAGCCTCTGGACCCAGCACCTCGTCCATTGCCGCCCATGGTTGACGAAAAGCGTCAGCGCAAAGGTCGTGGCAGCGGCGCTAACGAGGATGGATCCGACGATATGGGAAGCGATGTAAATGACATTGAAATTGTGGATGGCAGTGACGAGCAGATAGTGAAGGCCGCAGAGAAAACCACCGGATAACACCCCTGAAACGACGACCCGGAGAGGGAGAGCAACGGTGACTGCGATCGAGACGGAATAAAAGGCGATGATAATGACAATTACGGGCGCGAAGAAGCAGACAAGGTTGCAAATTGTGGTGAAGCGCGGTTGAAGTTCGGGCTCGCCATTCGCGACAATGAGGGATCGACCGAGGAGATAGCGCTGCAATGGTCAGAATCACAGACAGCTGGTAGTGATCAACTGTCTGATGTTTACCGCGGCCCAGATGGTGACACCTCCCAACGACACAGCAGCGGCGACGAGGAGAAAGCTAGTAGGTGGTTCACATGGGTCAGTTAATTTTTAAATAAGAGGAATGGGAGGTAGCATGTATTGAATCTGGTTGTTACTGGTTGTAGATTCCCTTGCGTGACGTCCGGCGGCTCATCAACTCGATGGCCGAGATGGTGCCAATCAAGCAGACGATGAAGCCCACGGTGGCGATGCCAAAGTTGATCCTGACGGGGACAACTTGGCCCACGTAGCGGGCCGGTTCGCTTCCCGGTATTATATAGTCGTCGAACATGGCGACCCACGTGCCGAATGCCTACGTGTTGTATCGGCTTCTACTTCTGCTGTCTCGTTCAGCAGTAGCATCGTGTCGGCGATCAAAGGCGTGATGTTGCTGAGCTCAAGACTTGGCGATGGGTGGCGATTCCAAGACGAGAAATATATCGGAAAATCCTCACGCGCGGAACAAACAACATACACATCTCAGGCCAAAGCTCACAATTGGCGTAGTTGGTAATCACTTCTCTTTGAAAGCACCTCATAGGTCTGTAGGGCCGACTGAACGACCGACCGAGCTGCCTCCGACACGGGTTGGACTTCAAAGAACATGCTACCGCAAACCAACAAAGGATCCTCAAGGTTCTGTCATAAGAGAGGGTCAATTCCGCATATGGCATTCCGTGCTCTGCACTGGCATCTCTTGCTCTTTGTTTGGAATGGAGGTGAGGATTCCCAACGAGCGGGAGAGGCGTCGTCGAAGAGATGCCAGTCCCAGAGACTCGGATCCGAATTGAGATATTCGATGTGTAGTCTAATATTTTCTTTGGGGTTTGGGGCTTGGGGCTTAACCACATGTCTCTTTCAAGTCAATCTCCTCTCGGATGTCAGACAAGAAAGTTAATCAAGGTGGGGACCAAAAACCAAGTTCAATGCTCTCGTCTGCATTCCTGTTTAGATGGCATTGGACCGCGTCGACCAGGCGCCATTGTAGACGAAGAAAATACGGATTTTGACCAGCGATCTCTAGACTATTCAATTGACCAATCGTAATTTTGCCAGCACAAACAGACGACGAGACCACCAGAGAAGAGACTAGTTTACGATCCCGACAGTTCCGCGGCTTTGTCCCTCCTGGAATCCTCTCCTCCTTACCTCGGTAATTATCAAAATGCTACCGCCGAGAGCCATAAGCTCTGCGGCCTCTGGGCCGAGAATCGCCGCATTTTATGCACCGTTGATACTAACACTATTTGCAAACATGTGCCCTTCCTCTCTTTCAAGTTCTGGAAGTCCACGTGGACTCCCCGCTGTGTTTGACCCTCACCAAGCAAGCCACACAAGTTCGAACACTCCAACTCCAGAGAAAACTGTCTCTCATGTTAGGTTTATGCTTTCTTCTCCTTCCTGTTTGTCTTCCCCGGTTTTTGTTTCTTTTTGCTTCATTTTCCTTTTATGTTCATTTTTCTTTTCATTTCTTTTTTTATCAGCCAGTTTATTTTGCACAACGGACCCTCGCCCAATATCGTCAAATGGCCTCATGTCGTATTACGGCCGGTATGAACTGTGTTAACGTAAGATGCTGTGAAAATAATCTAACCCACAACGCCTTCAGGGGCTACTGTCGGCTTGAAATTTTACACCGGTGCATGCTTCCGTATTCTTGCCAGTCTAACCATCTTTGTATTCCATTCATCTTCCAAGTATGAGACCTCTGAACGGCCACAAACTTTGAACTTGGATGGCTCAAGGCGAGGATGTTTGTCTGATAATTAAACGCAACTGACTACTGTATAAGACAACGTGGTCACTCACAACTAACTATTACCACAGCCCACCAATAAAAGATGGATTATCATAGCAGGCAGAATTTTTGGAATAATTTTATTATTTGTTGCGATTAGCAAGGATATTTATTAATAATGCAGGAGTTACGCCCCTATTCTGCTGCAGCGAAATTGAAGTTGCTCCCAACTCAAACTCCATGACCATGGTTTGTTGATGCAAGGAAGGAAATCCTACTACTATTACCACCAAGATACAGAATCCACTCTTTAAACCCGAGCGCCATGAAAATTACAGTTTAACACTCTATCACCCGCCTCTCTATGATTGTAACCAAATTTCCAAACTCCCATCACCTCCTAATGACTGGTCTAGCACGCCGACCGGAGCATAGCTATTTCTCCCCGCGAGTCAGCAACGGCATGGATGATAAGCCTGAAGGTAAAAAGAGAAAAACGTACCCGTCGTAAAGTCCAAGTCCTTCAGATCGAAAGCGACTTCCTCGTCAGTCTCACTGCCACTGCGGACCAACTTGGGCCTGGCGGTGCGCGACGCCCTGCGGGTGTCCTCCTCGACCAGGGGGATCTGCTTCTGCAGGAGCTTGCCTAGCAGGCCGACGTTCTCGGCGTCGCGGGGCACAATGTGTCCCAGCCCATGGTCATACATGGCAGCGGACTCTTGGTCGCAGACGTTGAAGAGCGCAATGGCGGAGCTGAGGAAGGCGTCGTCGCAACCGAAGATGTGGAAGGTCGGGATGTCGATGACGATCCCCGCCTCGTCGGCCAGCTGCGCGACGATCTTGTCGTGGCCCTCAAACTTGAGCGGCGGGGCGCCCGAGATGAAGATGGCGTACTTGATCCGCCGGGGCGCGCCACTACGCTTGCATCGCAGGCTCTCTTCGACGACCAGGCTGGCGCCGACCATGGCGCCCTCGGAGTACCCGATGATAGCATCAATCTCCGGGTCCTCGTCGATGGTCTTGAACACGCTGTCGAGGGCCTCACGCCAGGCGCGCTGGTGCCACTCCTGCCCGGAGCTGGCGCTCTGGAAGGCCCGCATTGTGTCCTCCGGGCTCATGCCGTGCGGGACGTGGCGCAGCCGGCGCAGCGTCTCAAAGGCGTCGCCGCGCGACGTGTCCAGGAACCGGTACAGCGGCTTGGTGCCAAAGTAGTCCTCCCAGCCGGCGGGGGGTTCCACCTCGTGGATCCCCTGGCTGTAGGTGAATGTGCCGAGGCCGCGTGACTGCAGTTCCTCGGCGAGGGGGCCAAGCTGGACTTGGAAGTTCTGCTTGTGTTGCAAAGAGTGAGTGAGTGAGTGACAAGTTGGCTTTGTGACAAGACGGTGACTGACCTTGGCATTGCCATAAGCTCCGGGAAGGCAGAGAAACTTCATGGTAGCGGTGGGAGTAGTGTGAGATAAATTGTTGAAATCGAATGAGTTGGATCAGAAACTTGGCTGAGAAAGATATGTTAGGAAAGTTGAGGAAAAAAAAAAAAAAAAAAAAATATAGTTGTAAACGATCGTGGGAACAAATGTTTTGATAGTAGAAATAGCTGAGAAGGTCAGATGAGAAGATGCTGATTGCTGCTTGAGATGAAGTGATACCGAGTCTGTCTTCCCATACGCTATTTGTATCTCGCCGTCTAGTTGTTCCTTGCGTATGGGATTACGCACGCCTAGTATGCAAGAATTCCCAGCCCCAGGTCCCAGCCAGCCAGACTGTTTCTGCAGCACTCGTAGTACAACACTAGGGTTAGCTGGATGGTTGGCCGGCTGCAAGAGCTCGCCCTCTCAGTGCAGAATAGACAACGGCATTGTTACGCTCAGATGATCCATGCCCTCTCCCCCAGCCCAACCAAACCCAACGCTTCCAACAATGATGGAAGTTTCCGCTGGGTGCTTTGGGCGGCGGGTTGGTTGCCGCTCGCCGTTATTTTTGCAACGGTTACGCTAACCCAGGCGTGAAACTCAGCTCCACGGCTGGCTGGCTGGGTTGCTGCATCCCCCATTCTAGCGTGAGGTGTATGTCCGGACATTGTCGGCCATGCAGAAGGGGAGTGAGTTACCACGACGCATGCACGCCGGGCTGTTTGGGGATAAGGAAGTAAGGAAGTAAGGAAGGCGCTTTGGGGCTTTGTTATGAAACGCAACACAAAAGGGGCATTGTGATTGGAGGACGCCCAACCACTCAACCAAGGGCATGTGAAGAAGGGGTGCTTTTGGGGGAGGAGTGTGAATAAGCTTTTAGCATGCACCGGTTCCTGGATAGCGATCCTCATCATCCAGCCTGGACGGCAGAGCTTTGTCTGTCTGACAGGAGGCGGCCACGCAACAAAGCTTTGTCGAACTACCTCGTTCACTCCTATCTGGTTGCAGATTCATTGCTGGGAAGTTACCGCCAGGCAAAGACCAGTTCATGGGATCAGGACAACCAGTAGTAATCATGCTTTTGGGCATCTGCGTTGCTGTGCATCCCAGAGACCACCGCTGGCTACCTCATATGCAGCCGCGCAGAAATCTGCTTTCGTTTTTGATGCCAGACCATACTCGCTCCCGTCCGTAGAGATTAGTGAACTGGGATCCATTAGTGACTGTTCCTGTCCTAGATGGGGGTCCGACGCGGGTATATCTCTTGGCAGAGGGGAAGATCAAAAGAACCTTGAATGGCCAAGATGCTCTCCCTAATTACCTGCATTTCTTGGCCTTTTTGGCCGATAACCACGTGTTTGAGTTGGCGCGGCGCCGATGAGCATCCCCTGGGCTGACTCGCTAGAAGCAGCTGGCGTTGCCTGGTGCGTACCAAGCTGGCCCGGACCAGACATATAAACTTTGTCGAACCGGGCCCCCTTCCCCTGACCAACGCAGCGCCGGTGCCGAGACCTGCATTAAAGCGTGGGGCATCACAATCGTCTTGAATCTGCATGGTTTCTGCAAGCCGTCGTATTACCAGACGGAGACATGACGCCGTCCACCACACCAGAGCGCACGGCCAATACTAGAAGCTTCAGTCTCCAAGCCGCCGCCCCTGGACAATGTTTTCTGGGAGACTTGGGATTTTTTTGCAGAAACAGCAACAGCTGGGCCCAAAGTTTGGATTATTCAGCGCGCCAAAAAAAAAAAAAAAAAAAGATTTGTGAAGCCGTTCCAGGTCCAGCAAAAGGGAAACGACGCGCGGTTCGACGGCCCGCCACCATGTTCGTCTCGGAGCGATCCCTCCGCCTGGCGTCGTCGTGGGCTGAACCAACGTGCGTTGCTTGCTTTGTTTGCTCGCCACGGGGGAACGCACTATAACCTGGTTCATATAAGTAACAAGGACGGCAAGTCATTCAAGTTACCCGTGTTGTTTTAGACACACCTGCTAAGTTAGTGAGACTGAGCTCATCGAAACAAAGCCCATAAAAGGACCTCACACTTTTTTTCCGCTGCCGTTGGTCGCCATATTCCCTCGTTTTATGCAAAAAAAGACATCTTTTTGCACCATGGCAGACCAACAGCCGATGCCCATCGCCATTGTGGGCATGTCCTGCCGCCTGCCTGGGGACGTGTCGACGCCCGGTGAGTTTTATCGGATGCTCTGCCGGGCACGGAGCGGGTGGTCCAAGGTGCCCGCCGACCGCTTCAACGCCGCGGCGTACAACCACCCCAACCCGGACAAGAAGGGCTGCTTCAATTCGCAGGGCGGCTACTTTATCAACGGCGACATTTCCGAGTTTGATGCCGGTTTTTTTGACATAACAAAAAAGGAGGCCGAGTCGATGGGTAATTACGACAATATCAACAAACCCCCTTATTCCCCTGACCAATTGCTGACGTGGGTTAAACAAACAGATCCCGCCCAGAGACTCCTTATGGAGTGCACATACGAAGCGCTGGAGCACAGCGGCATCCCCAAAGAGTCAATCGCGGGGGAAAAGGTGGGCGTGTTTGTCGGCGGCAACTACAGCGAGCACCGGTCAGCCAACATGCGCGACCTCGACCACATCCCCAGCTTCGACGCCACGGGCAACCAGGGCGCGTTTCTGTCGGGCCGTATAGCGTACTACTTTAACCTCCGCGGCCCGACCTTCACCATCGATACGGCCTGCTCGTCGAGCATGCACGCCGTGCATCTCGCGGTGCAGAGCATCCGTGCCGGCGAGTCGGAGCAGGCCATTGTGGCGGCGTCACATCTGATTACCGACCCGGACATCTGGGTGTCCATGGGCAAGCTGCGCCTGTTCTCCGACGGCGGCAAGACATATGCGTTTGACCACCGCGCCAAGTCGGGCTACGCCAGAGGTGAAGGTGCTGGGTGCTTGGTGCTCAAGCCGCTCGCCCAGGCCCAGGCCGACAACGACCACATCTTTTCCGTTATCCAGCACACCGGCATCAGCCACAACGGGCGGACGGTGGGTATTGTCGCACCCAGCCCCGAAGAGCAGGAGCAGCTGCTGCGGGACGTGTTTTCCCAAGCCCACATCAACCCGCAGGACGTCGGCTTCTTTGAGGCCCACGGTACAGGCACCAAGAAGGGCGACCCCATCGAGGCCACGGCCATCTACAAGGCCGTCGGCAGCCACTTCACCCCCGAGTCGCCACTCTACATTGGCTCGACAAAGCCCAACGTCGGCCATCTCGAGTGCGCCAGCGGCATTGTCTCCATCATCAAGTCTGTGCTGATGCTGTACTACGGCTTCATCCTGCCCAACGCCGACTTTGAAAAGGTCAACGAGGCCATCCCGCTCGCCAAGTGGAACATGCGCGTGGCGACCGCCCAGCGGCCCTGGCCGAGCAAGAAGAAGTATGTGTGTGTCAACAACTTTGGCTTCTCGGGCTCCAACGCGACCTGTGTGCTCAGGGGCCCACCGGTCTCTCGCAAGCTCGAGCTGGGCGACCACGGGGCCTACACCACTGAACGCCTCTTTGTTCTCTCGGCCAACGACGAGACCGCACTGAAGGCATCGATGCAGAAGCTGGGCATCTGGCTCGAGCAGCACGCCGAGCTGTACCAGACCACCATGCCGCGCAATCTGGCGTACACGCTCTGCCAGCGGCGGTCACACCTCCCCTGGAGGATCGCCGTGGTGGCGAGCATGTGCAGCGGGCTGGCCGGGGCGCTCAACGGGCACGACGTGACGCCGGCGCGCGCGTCGAGCGAGCCGCCCAGGCTGGCCTTTGTGTTTACGGGGCAAGGTGCCCAGTGGCACGCCATGGGCCGCGAGCTGATCCGCACGCACCCCGTGTTTGCCGACGCCATCCACCGCGCCGACAAGGCGCTGCGTGCTATTGGCGCCGACTTTTCCATCTTGGAGGAGCTGTCAAGAGACAAGAAGACGTCCAAGGTCGGCCTGGCACACATCAGCCAGCCCATCTGCAGCGCTGTCCAACTCGCGCTCGTTGATCTGTTGGCATCGTTTGGCATCAGGCCGTCGGCTGTCACGGGCCACTCGAGTGGTGAGATTGGCGCGGCGTATGCAGCGGGGGCGCTCGAGTTTGACTCGGCCATGGCGGCGGCGTACTACCGCGGCCAGAGCATCATCCAGCTCAAGAAGGACCACCCGGGCCTCAAGGGGTCTATGATGGCTGTAGGAGCCGGCGCCGAGGAGCTGGGCCCTATGCTAAAGAGCATGAACATGAAGAGCGGCGCCGAGTGTGTCGTGGCCTGCGAGAACTCGCCGTCGTCGACCACGCTGTCGGGTGACGAGGAGGCCATCGACCGCGTGGGCAAGATGTTCCAGGACAAGGGTGTCTTCAACCGCAAGTTGTTTGTCGATGTGGCGTACCACTCCCCCCACATGAAGCTCATTGCCGAGTCGTATCTCGACAACATCCGCCACATCCAGCCTCCCAAGGCCATGACCACATCGACGGTCGAGTTCTACTCGTCACTGCGTGGCCGCAAGATCGACCTGTCTGAGCTGGGCCCCGAGTACTGGGTCGACAACCTGACGCAAGCCGTGCGCTTTTCGACGTCGCTGCAGCAGCTGTGCAAGCAGCACAAGCCGGGCATCCTCGTCGAAGTCGGCCCGCACGCCGCGCTCAAGGGCCCCATCATGCAGACTCTGAAAAAGATTGGGCCTGCCACCACCAAGATCTCGTACCTCCCCACGCTGGTGCGCGACCAGGATGCCACCAAGACGTGTCTCGAGATGGCGGGCCAGCTGTTCATGCGCGGCCACAACCTCGACTACTACAACATCAACCACAACCGCGAGGAGAAGGAAAGGCCCGACGTGGTCCCGGGTCTGTACGCATATCCTTGGTCGCGCCAAAAGTACTCGTACCAGTCGCGCATCACGCACCAGCACCGGTTCAAGCCGTTTGCGCGCCACGACCTGCTGGGCACGCTGGCCGACTGGTCCAGCGACCTCGAGCCGACATGGCGCAACGTCATCCGCACTGAAGACTTGCCCTGGCTGAAGGAGTACCAGGTACAGTCGCGTATGGTGTTCCCTGTGGCCGGGTTCCTGTCGATGACCATCGAGGCGGCCTCGCAGCGGGCGGCCATGAAGCAGGTCGACGGCGACGCCGCTGGCAGGTTCGAGATCAAGGACCTCAAGATCGCCGAGCACATGTTCCTTGCCGACGACAAGGAGTTTGAGGTGCTCTTGAGTATCCGCCCAGCCGAGGACGAGGGTGATAGTGGTGACGAATTCCGCATCACGTCGTACGAGGCCAACCGCGGATGGCTGCACCACTGCACTGGTGTTGTCATGGCCACCCCGGCGCCTCAGGACCGCCGCAAGGCGCCCTCCGCTTTTCATCTCGATGCCAAGGCAGAGCTGGCTCTTCGCCAGGTCGCCGACGGTCAAGCAGCAGACAACTCGTCAGACTCGGCGTCTTCGAAAGTCCCGTCGTCAGCCACGTCAGACGCTGGGCTCGGGACCGCCACGCCCCAGACCCCCGACTGCGCCGACCAGTTGTGCGACAAGGTCGACCACTCCAAGCTGCCATCCGTCGCCGAGTCCGGCACAGGCATCTACAAGCACTTCGCAACCTCGCTGGGCGTCTTCTACCCAGAAGCCTTCCAGTCACTGGTCGAAGCCACTGCCAACGAGACCGAAGTCGCCGCCCACTGCCGCGCCCGTAACACGGTGGCCGACATGCCGCTGGAGCACGAGACGCCGTACAAGATGCACCCGTCGGTGCTGGACGCCATGCTCCAGCTGCCGCTTCTCAGCCTGGCCACGCGCCGGGATGTGTCGTCGTCAACAACAAAAGAAATCGCATACCTCCCGGCCGCGATCCGCCACATCACCGTCAGCTCACGCTGGAAGAAGCGCGCAAACGAGAGTTTCTGCGCCCACTCAACCGTCGAGCCCCGTCGTGGTGGTGGTGGTGGTGGTGGTGCGGGGACTTTTATGGTCGAGACTTTTTCCTCGCCAGGGTCAGAGGCTGCGTCGATTTCCATCGCTGGCCTCGAGTTCAAGCCCCTCCAGACTGCGGCGCAAGAGCACTCCAAGCCCCGCGAGTTGACGTTCCAGCTCAGGTGGGAGCCGCTCAAGGAGGCTGCTGCTGAAACCAATGGTGATGCTGCCAAGTCTGGAAATACTGCTGCCAAGGTAGTCATCGTGACAGAAAACGAAAAGAGTCCTCTCGTCTCAGCTTTAGCCAAGACCATTGAGAAACACACCGGCACTGCTCCCCATATCTCCTCTCTGCAGGCCATCAAGGACTGGACGAGCTCGTTTGTGGTTCTGTCTGAGATTGACCGCCCCATGCTCTCCTCCATCCAGGCCGCTGGTCTCGAGCAGGTCAAGAAGCTGCTCACCGACACACCTGGTGTCATGTGGGTGACGCGCGGCGCGACCAGATTCCCGGCTAACCCCGAGGCCAATATGGCGCTGGGGCTGGTCCGCACGGCGCGCTCCGAGAGAGAGGCTATGGCTGCGGCGTTGGACTTGGACCCAGACTCCAAACTTGATGTTGCCGCCCAGGCATCCCTCATCCACAAGGCGTTGACGGTATCAGTCCTTTCAGGCGGTGCTGAGAACGACGCCGAGATGGAGTTTGCTGAAGAGGACGCCCAGCTGGTCGTGCCCCGCATCGCGGCAGACGAGAAGCTGAACCTCGATGTCCATCGCACGCTGGGGCCGTCGGCGCCGTACCAGCAGGCGTTTCACCAGCAGGGGCGACAACTCCAGCTCGCTCCTGCGCAGCAGTACCAAACCAAGGAGGACTCGTCGTTATTTGAGGACCTGTTCTTTGAAGATCGTCCTGACGTGTCAGTGCTGAGTGATGATGAGGTCGAGATCTCCGTCGCTGCAAGCACCCTCGTCCCAGACGACGCTGCCTTCGTTAGTAAAGATGACACCACGACCCAAGGTGGTGGCAGGATCACCCGCGGCTGCAGCGGCACGGTGACACGCGTGGGTCACAACGTGCGGGACTTTTCCGCCGGCGACCGCGTGTGCGCTCTCGCGCAGGGCCCGTTCAGCACGCACGCGCGCGCCAAAGCCACCAGCGTGGTCCCCATCCCCGCCGCTGCTGCGCTCAGCATCGAGGGCGCCGCGTCGGTCCCTGCGGCCCTTGGCGCCGCGTACTACGCCCTCACCGACATCGCGCGCCTGCGCCCCGGCGAGCGCATCCTGGTCCAGCTGTCTGGGCCTGTGGGTGTCGCGGCCGTTGATGTTGCGCGCTACCTGGGCGCCAGCACGTATGTCCTGATCCATAATGACAAGGAGGCCGAAGCGGCGCAGCGGATTGGCATCCCTCGTGTCCGTGTCCTCGATGCCCGCAGCATTTACCTCGCGCGGCAGCTCGACGAAGCCACGGCTGGCGAGGGCGGGATGGAAGTCATCTTGAGCATGTCGGGCACTAGCGGCGCGGGCGCGGCGGCCAAGGCGTGGGAGTGTCTTGCCGATTTCGGGCGGCTCGTCGAGGTGCGTACATCTGACGCGCACCGCAGCACGAGGCCGGAACTCGGCCTGAACACTACCTTCACGTCAGTCAATATGGCATCACTAGCGGCGGTTCGCCCGCAGGCCATGGAGCGCACGCTCCGAGAGATCATGGAGAATATTGCCAGCGGGGCGCTGAGTGCGCCGGCCAAGACGGCCATTGTCCCGGTTTCGGATTTGGCCAGGGGGTTGGCGATGGTTCATGACGGCGCGGTCCATGCTGTAGTTGTGGTGGCGGGCAAGGATGAGCAGGTCAAGGTATGTGTTACTACAAAATTCAGGGGCAAGTAAATAAAGTGCCAACTAACAATTAATGATGACAGGCGACGCACCGCAAATCCAAGTCCGTGTTCCGCCGCGACGGCACACACGTCATTGTGGGCGGCACAGGCGGTCTGGGCCGGTCCATGGCCAAATACATGGTCGAGCATGGCGCGCGCAACATTGTCCTCCTGTCGAGAAGCGGTGGCAGTGGCAAGGAGACGGTCGAGCAGCTGCAGGACGAGATTCAGTGTGCCGATGCTCGGATCCTGGTCAAAAAGTGCGACGCCAGCAACGAGAGCCATATTCGCCAGCTGGTGGCCGACTGCGCCGAGGAGCTGCCTCCCATCTGTGGTGTTATCCATGCGGCCATGGTGTTGAGGGTAAGTCTTTTTTTTTTTTTTGTCACAACTCTAATAATGGAAAGGCATTAACACACTTGCAGGACGTGCTCCTCGAAGGCATGAAGTACGACGACTACGAGCAGGTCATCCGCCCCAAAGTCTCCGGCACATGGAACATCCACAACGTGCTCGAGGAACACAAGATCAAGCTCGACTACTTTGTCGTCTTGTCGTCCGCAGCCGGCATCCTCGGCAGCCGCGGCCAGGGCGCCTACGCCGCAGCCAACACCTTCCTCGACGCCTTCGTGCAGTACCGCGTGCGCCGCGGGCTGCCCGGCACCTCCCTCGACCTGACCGCCGTCACGGGCGCCGGGTACCTGACCGAGAACGCTGCCCGCGAGGAAGACATCCTCCGCAACTTTGGCAACGAGACGGTCAGCGAGCAGGAAGTGCTCGCACTGCTCTCGGCCGCTGTCCGCGGCGTCTGCAGCACCACCCCGCAGTGCCTGACCGGCCTGAAGCTGCACCTCGGCGCCGACGGCGGCTGGCCCTACTACGCCGCCAGCGACCCGCGCTTCACGGCGCTCAAGGCGCAGTGCCTCGCCGAGGCAGAGCGCGCGGGCATGGTGCCCAAGCAGCAAGTGTCGCCGGGCAATGCGTTCCGTGCCGCCAAATCGGACGACGAGGCCGCGGCCATCGCGGGCCAGGGCATCCTGCAGAAGCTGTCCGAGGTGCTGACCATCTCGATGCAGGATCTGGACGTCGAGCGCAATATCACTTCGTATGGGCTGGATTCGCTGACGGCTATTGAGCTGCGCAACTGGATCGCCAAGGAGCTCCGCGCCAATTTGCAGATCTTGGAGTTGTTGTCGAGTGGGACGGTCAATGATCTCGCGGCGCTGATTGTGCAGAAGACGCGGGCTGCATGAATTCAAGTTGGCAGAGAAAGAGGGAATAAGGTGTAGGATATCATGGTGGGGGTTTTAGGTTTAGGGTTTTGGGTTTTGGAGGGTGGTAATGTTTTTTCCTTCCCAAACTTTTCCGCGTTGTGCGGGTCGGTTGGTCATCAATCATGCAACGTGTAGACTAGTAGTTGTCAGATGAAATTACCATATAGAGATGTAGACGCTTGTTTCGTTTGGTCATCTCATTGCCAAGTTTGCTTTTTCTTTTTTACTTATCTGTTCAGATAGGATTATTATTTAATAATAAAACATGTCATGTTCTTTCCAACCCTCCTCTTTTTTTTCTCCTCTACGGTCACTTCCGACCACCCTCCGCAGGATACACCACAATCTTGTCCAAATCCGCCCCTTTGTAGTCAAACCCGTTGAACAGCCCTCCCACCGTGATCTTGTTGTTATTCCCCTTGTCCAGCGTCAACAGCAGCGGCGTCGACAGCAAGATCCCTTTGTGCGTGTCGCGCTGGAACAGCGTCTCAACCTTGGCCTCGTCCCCATTCACCACCACGCTCGCGATCCTCCGAAGCTGCCAGGAGCCCCCAATGCGGTCTGGACTACCGCCTGGCTGGTCGCCAAACCCCATATCATCAATGTTCTGGTAGTGAAACGACACCCACTGCGGCTTGCCCGACCCTTTGATCCCCTCAAAGGTGACGGTGCTCTCATTCCCGTAGATCCCCGTGGCAATGACCCCTCCCTGGCTCGCAAAGTTGGCTTCCTGCTTGAACGCTGCCCCCTTTGTCTTGGCGTCCTTCGCATAGTATGCCTCCCCCAAAACGGGAGCCCATTCGCCCGTCTTGACGTTGAGGTCGTACACGTCGTTCCACACCACCTGCAGGGTCTTCCGCTTGTCGTCAATGTCCAGCGGCAGCCAGATGTACCGGCTCTCCCACAGCGAGTTCGAGTCCCACTGGTCACCCAAGTACAGGTTCGTCGTCCTCTTTGTGCCCTCGATCCGCAAGTTAAACCCGGACTGGGAGCTAAACGTCCGCGTGTTGAGTGGTGCGACCATGAAGGGCTGCGACCACGGCCCCGCCAGCGAGTCCGCGCGGAAGGCCACGACATTGTTGGGCCGGTACCCCGTCTTGTGGCTCATCAGGGCGTAGTAGCTCTTGTCGGTCTGCACAATCGAGGGCGCCTCGAGGTCGAGCTTGTCGAAGCGGTGCACCACGTCGCCCAGTGCCGTCGTATCGGCGTTGTAGGCGGAAATGTAGACGTCGCGGCCGTACTTGCTGTCGCCGTTGGAGTACAGCGAGTAAGACTGGCCGTCCTTGTAGTCGGTGAACATACCAAAGTCTTGCGACCAGTTGCCGTTGGGCGCTGTGGCGCTGACAAAGGTGTACGGGCCCGAGATGTTGGGTGAGCGGGCAAACCCTTGGAGGAGCAGGCCGTAAGTGGAGTTGTCTGCGTGCCACCACATCTGATTACCGTGTCAGTCCCTGGGTTTTATCGGAGAGTGCACTGCACAAACTTACGTGATACCCGTTGCTGGCTTTGCTGTAGACGACCTTGGGCCGCTGGATAATGTTTCCGGGAGAAATGTACGGGTGACCTTGAACAGGGGCTACACAAAGGAGTAAGTTACCACCCAATACACAACGGAAGCAATGTCTACAAACCTAAAGCAAGCCCATGGCTCTCCCACGTCGTCAAGTCATCCGAGCTGTACACCGAAACGCCGCCGCCCTCGGTGTGGCCCTCAACTTTGTACTCGCCAAACAGCCAAAACTTGCCAGTGCTCTTATCAACGGTGACACATCCAGCGTGCGCGCTAACCAAGTTCCCATCCGTGTCACGCCACCTGCCTCCAGGCACAATGTATGCGGCCCTTGACAACCCTGCAAGGAGCAGGGGGAAGAGGAAGAAACTTCTTCGAAAGAATTGGAAGCCCTTCATGACTGCCAAGGCTGGATTATGATAAACGGCTTTGTAGAGAAAAACTCATTCTTGTATGGCAATCCAGTTTTGGCCGCTGATCATATACATATACATATATATATATATAAGTTCTATCAGCCAGGATATAAACAAACAACCTGATTATGTGATGCTTCGCGTAGTTCTCGGTAGGCCGTTCCCCCCTGTTCCCCCTGCCCCTCTGCGGTTGCCCCTGAACCCGGCCCCTTTTGCCCCGAGGCTCAAGCATCGCTTCCCCCCCTCCGCAGCGTCATTTTCTCCGCCTTCTCCACAAACCAGACGGCGTTCCCCAGCAGCTGGTGCGACTTTACCCGGACAGGCCACAGAAAACATAGCCGGGTGGGCAGGCAGGGGAGCCATCATTATTACCTATATTTGGTTCGTTCGGGTACCTAAATAAAGCAGAGGTGGTATGACGTCGGGTGAAAGCCTGGCAAGGTTGAGGCTCTGCGCAAAATCCACGAATGAGATCAATGGACTAATTCTTAATCAGGGTGCTAATTACTCAAGTCTTCACGGACCAACAAGATGTAAGAAACCCTCATTGTGGATGAGGCTACATAGCTAGGTAGGTAACTCATCAAGGTCACAGCAGCCATAAAGGAGGTAATAAAGAAACGCCCTGCTCAGAAAGTTTGAACTCGCACTGTCGTCGGCGACGCAAAGCTTGGAGAGAGACCTGTTTTATTGCCTCACGGCAGCGGAGCGGAGCAAGTGTCGCCGCCTTCGGTGTTGCTGGTGGTGATGCTTCGTTCGATGGTGGGCCTGGTGGAGCACTGCATTCGGATCACGCTCTTCAACAGCTGCTTTTTAAATTGTTCTTTATTTTATTTTGGCCTACTCACGGCGGTCGTCAGGAGTCTGGGGCATGATTGTGGCTGGAGGAATATACTACCACATGTGTCCAAGGTACCTACCTACCTCATTACCATCTGTGCATCAAGCTATAATTAGCTTTTTCCAGCATGGATGACGCAGCAGACTATTCACATTCTCAATGCCAATAAATCACAAATAACGCATAGAAACTAATATCTAATTATACCAATAACTAAGCACAAAGTCTCGGATCAAAAGAAAAGGGCCTGTATACAAACAATATTGGATGAGATCGCTCAGGGAAGAACGGGAGAGCGTTCAGGGCTTTTCGCTATGCCCAAGGAACAGAAGTATTCTTGACACTTTGAACGCAGGTCAGCACTGTGGCAGTTTTGTCCTTGAGTCCCTAGGTAGTACTGGCGGTGGGCAAAGTGGCCTCTTCTTTGGACCCGTGCCTCCGTAATAATTAGACGCATATCCCAGGTTCTTTATCGAGTCTCGGCGTCCCCTTTTTTGGCCAACCAGGATTCCCAGCTAAAAAGGAATAATACACCCAATGTCAATCCTAAAATGCACTAACTGCATATCGCGGTCTGTTTGTTAGCTGCTCTATTATTTCCGCTGGTGAGTGGTTCGGTGTCGGATGGCACATAACCCAGCATTCCATTGCGCTTTGCCAGCGGTCTGACGCTGGGCCGAGTGCTATGTCGCTAAGCGGTCCTTCCGAGGCTTCAACAGGGCTGCATTTCCATAGACACTCATCGGCATAGAGGCCTTCGACCTCGCGCCACAAGCAGAGTGCTTCCTCGGTTATTGCTTGGCCCTTCTCTCGAAGCCACGATTGGAAGTCGGGTAGATACGGGACCATGGATTCTTCCACGTTAGCAAGCGTAAATATGTCGGGCGGAAACCTGGGTCTGCATAGAGTCCCTCTATTTCGACGGCAGCAGCAGATGCCATCATCATGGTAGTCGTGACAGTATATGCGGGTTGTGTGGGCCCAGGGATTCTCGAAGAACTCACCAGCGTTCCACTGGCGCAGTCTTTGGGGGCTGAGATCATCCTCCGCTTCTTCCATGTTTTCCCTGTTGGTGGCCAAGTTATCGTTATCCTCATCATCCAGAGAGGGTGAGCCATCCTGAGAAGAGACGACAAAGCTCCTCTCGCCACTGCTACCACCGTCGGCCCAGAGCTCGTCGTCACTCTCGACAAGATATTTGGTCCGGTATTGGCCATGCAGTTCATTCGTCACCTCGGAAAACACAACAGGAGTGTTGCCAGTCGGATCGTTCGACAGAGATCGGCGGAGGAGAAGCTCAACATAACGACGCATTTGTACCTTGCGTACGAGCTGTTTGAGCTGCTCATCGGAGTGGCCAGGCGTGAGGATAACTGCCACGCCTTCCTGGCGTTGCCCAGTGTCTGGCTGCCGAGACCAAAGTTCTGGGCTCAACTCGGACATGATCTGTACAAGCGTTGTGTCAGTACTGTATACAAATCTGCGCATCATCACCATGAAGGGCTAGGCAAGCGCGAAGATGTGTGAAGGCTCCATGTACTCACAAGTTGAGATGTGATGTTCCGGAGCCAAAATGACTCTCTCATCACCTCGTCAAACGTCTCTCGGAAGTTGAAGCAATCGCCGAACCGTCTTCCGGGTCAAACCGGAGGCCATGCAGGTTGGCCACAGCCACGATGTAGCCGCCCGTCAAGCCGCCATTCAGTATACCCTCGCCGATCCGGATCGACGCCAGAGGATTGCCGGAGCTGTAGCTTTGCCACAATCTACCCAGCACCTTCGGCGTGAAGGAGTTGGGGACGTTCATGAACGAGTTGGGGTGGTCAAGGTCGACGTCCACCGCACCCTGGCCAGCCAGAAAGATGGCGATACTGTTGTGTCGACCGAGGTCGCCGCCGTCCTGATCGCCATCCCTGGTAGAGAAGGGTTCGACGTGGGACAAGGTATAGTCGATCTGATGCCATCCGCCGAGGTAGACGGTGATGCTGGTCGTGGGCATCCACACTTCTCGGAATCGCTTTTCAATGAGGAATCTTTGGCGGCGCGAAAGCTGGCGGAGCCGAGCCCACTGATATACGGGGTCGTGGTCATAAAAACGAACAAGAGCAGAAATAATCTCCTCGGCCAACTCGGTAGGCAGCCGACGAATGAGATCGGCCCTGAGGCCAACTGGGGACATGGCCAGCAGTGAGTGGGGGATGATGCTCAGCAACTAAGGATCTTTCAATGTTGCGTGACAGGTTGGATTTCAGTTGGCATGGGGGGTTCTAAGGTTGCCCCAGCCTGTGAGAAGGGACTTGGAGGGGCACGGCTTCCATTTTATACAAGCCCAGTGCTGTAGCTCGGCTGACAGCGCGCAGACCATTCTTGATCCGGTTGACGTTGGTTGATAGACGTTGGGGAGATGGGCCAATCAAAACTCACACCTTCAACAACGGACGGGGCATACCCGCAGAGAATCACAAATCACAGTCGCGCGCGAAGACGACTTTGCTAAGATTAGATTTGCATTTGTCTGGGCAAATGCGGTGCCCTCCTTCCCCCCCAAGTTTACTTCATTAAATGCGCGGAGGAAAGAGCTGGCCGGCAAGGAAAGAACAGAAGAGCCGTGCTGGGAAGGGGCTCCTGCTGCCATTTAGTCTAGAGTGCAAGGGAAGGACTCTGAAAAAAAGTTACAAGCTTCTTGGATGACATGGCCTAGACTCTAGTCTACATGTTTAAGCGACCTTGTACACGTATTTAAATACCTGGATTTCCACCTATTCGAGGCCTTTGCTACCAGTTGGGTAGCCGTGATGTTTAACTATCAGTGAACGCCGGTTCTGATTGGCATATCTCAATAAGCTGAGTTGCACGTTTGAAGAGATCGCCTTTAAAATGGCATGACATTCTTGGCCCAGACAACAACCAAGTCTACATAATCAAAAAATAATCTGTCAATTTTTTGCAAGTAATTACATAATAACACTGCAAAATATCTGGGTCTTGCTACGTGTACCAGGTAGCGTGTTGCCTTATGAATGCCACGAACTAATTGCCGAAGTTCAAGGATCCATTCGACACAGGTTCCCTAATTGAAGTAGTTGTTGAGTGGTGGATACTGGGCACAATGGGGCGGAGCAAGAATGCGGCGCCAAAAGTAAGGTACTAAAGTGCCCAAGGAGGAGCGCCAAAGGAAAGAATGCCTTGGCAGTGTACTAATAAGCACCTTGTTTGTGTATGCGTTATGCATTTTTTGCCGAGTTGGACGCAGATCGGGCGCGGCGCTCTTCGGATCTTACAGCGGCCAAGTTTGGAACTAGACTGGAGGGAAGAAGAACCTTGCAGGAGCGGCAACCTAAGAAGTAAGTATTTAATGCAACTACCTGCCTACCGTATAAAACAGTTGAAATGGCCCTTGGCAGAGTGATACTCCCCACAACATCTGTCGCACTCAAACTTATATTCTTGCTTCAGGGCAAGGCTCGGAGAGGTCCTCTTTTGTTCCACAACATCACAACTTTAGTTTTCTCAAACTCAGCATACACAATGGCACTCGAAACCGGCCCCGACACGCAAGCGTGGGACACGCTCATGGCACAGGGCCGTGAATATCTCGGGCGGTCTGAGCTGGAACTCTCGCTCCAGAAATTCAACAGCGCGCTGCAAATCTGCGACTCGAACCCCTCCCTCGCCGCTCGCAAATACCAGGTGCTGGGGAACTTGGGCTGGCTGCACCGCCTGTCGGGCAGATACACGCGCGCCATGGAGATCCTGCAGGAGGCTCTCGCCCTCGCCGACATGGCCCCCGGGCCCCCAACAACGGAACAGGTTCAGATTGCCGGCGAGCTCGGGACTGTCTACCGGCAGATGGACAAACACGAGGATGCGCTTCGTGCCTTTACCGAGCAATACGCGACTGCAAAGAAACTCGGCCTGAACCGCTCCGAGTGTCGCGCCATCGGCAACATGGGCATGGCCAACTACCAACGCGGCCTTCAGCTCTGGCAAAAGAACCCCCAAGATGCAACGGCAAAGTCGACGGCGCAAGAACTCATTCGCCTGGCTATACAGCAGCTGAAGAAGCGCATGGAAATGGCCGAGGAGATTGAGCGTGTCGAGGAGCAACACTCGGGCCACGGGCCGTCGACGAGAGTCATACAAGCAGCCACTTGGCAATGCATTGCCCTTTGCCGACTCTCCCTCTGCTACACCGCCATGGCAGACATGGATGCGCACTGCGCGGCACAGATGATGGAGGATGCGGCCGAAGCGGCACGCAAGGCCGTGCAGGTTGGAAGAGACATGTATAGCTCGGCCCTGCCCCTGTCGCATTACTTTTACGGGCGCGTCCTTCTCCGACAGGGCCGCCGCGAAGTAGCCCTTGGGAACTTTAACGGGATCCCTCGGTGGGAGTGGGACGTCGGCGAGATTACCACGCCAGCTATGGCGCTGTGTAAGGAGCCGTCGATAGAGCACCGAGGCTACCTCCGCGAGCTTGTCGAAGCCGGCGTCGACTTGCAACTCATTGATAAGCGTGGCTACAGCGCACTTGACTATGCCGTCTTTAGCGATGATCCCGAGACGGTGGCCATCATCCTCGGCGGGCTGCGGAAGCATCTGGGCGGTGACCATGACATAGAAGCGCAGACCAAGGTTGCAGAACGGCTCGTCGAAGCCAGGTTGCGAAAGGGATACCGAAACATCCTGCAGGAGAAGCTACGACCGCTCCTTTATGGGGAGGGAAAAGGGTACATAAAGACATTCAGGAGGGTGTACGCCGAAACGCTGGCAAGTGATACACAGAACAGTCTCATGTTTGATCGGTTCAAGTTCATCCGATACACCGACTTTGCAGCCTTTGGCCGGCTGCCGCGTTCGACCGACGGGATGGTTCACCCTTTCGACCTCACTCCAAACGGAGAGAAAGATGATGGCGACGACGCGGAATTATTTGTCATCTTTTTCTCCTACAGGTGGATCAACCAGGACAAGAACGCGGGTCATCCGGACGACGCAAACAATACCCAGTACCTTCGCATGATCAATGCGGCCGAGATATTCTTGGAGTCCCGAGGTCTCGATAGAGGGAAACTCGGAATATGGATGGTGAGCTCAAAGTTGAATTACAACTCTTGCATAAGCTGTTTATCACCCCACTGACACCATCTCATTTAATATCAGGACTTTGCCTGCGTCGACCAGGACAATCCCAGCGCGGGCGTCTCGGCTCTACCCATTATCATCGCCCAGTGCGACGCCGTGATAAGCTTGATCGACGACACCTACTACGAGCGAGCTTGGTGTTGCGTGGAGGCACTGATGATCAGGGAACTCAGGAATGCTGGCCTGCACATCTGGCTTGAGCATCGGCGATCTGACACACAGCAAGACGGCAGCGGTGGGGAGTGGATCTTGCAGGATTCCGAGAATCAGTGGTTCCAGATGAAGGACAAGAAGCTGACGTATGAAGAGGACCGGGCAAAGGTGATGTTTTTGGAGCGACAGGTGAGTTTATTGAGGCGCTACTATCGTTAGGACAATCATGGGCATTTATTCACGAAGGGGGTTTTACATGTTGGTTATTTAAATCTTCATTTACCTTCTGTTTGGTAGAATAAATGGCAAAATAAATGTAATTACTGATAATCCACTTCTAACTTCTCACCTGTACTAAGTTGTTTCTCCCTGTCAAGTCAGTCAGCCATCAATAGCTCCGTACAACCCCTTGGACAAAATTCATATAAGACACCATTATATGAGAACCAATGAAGGTGAATGCATGGGTCCAGAGGAACCGTGAGGCCGTGAGAGAAGCCGACATGAATGAATCGGTTGTTGCTAAGCACGTCTGTGAAGATATACCCGGCAGAACGAACAGTGTCCTCTCGACTGATGGCGATGAAACTATTCATAAAGAAGGCCTATTAGACTAATTACTAGGCCAATCTCAAAAGTCAATTGCAGCAAGTTAGCACTTGGTAAATCCCGAACCCTCTAATGCAGCGAGCTCGAAGGACTTCAGGTTGTTAATTCCTTTAAAAACAATCTGCTGATAAATGGCCACACTCAAATCTCAATGAACATTTCCAAAACATAGGCGGCGAGGAAGTTGCAACAGCAGCCAAACAGAAATGCATCATCCTACCTGACCGAGATTCCTCCTCAGATTTCATGTGTGACAAAAGCGCCGTCTCCTCGAACAATATCGTGAGGACGTTGACGCACACATCTATCGGATCGTGAGACTCCTCCCTAAATAAATGTTCTACAATTACTAGTATTCAACACCTCTTAAAGCGACTGCATCGGCTCCTTCGGGTTTCCGCACCCTAATACTAATTACCTACTTTCTCAGACCCTTTGGTCCCGACCATCACCACACGCCTCATAAAGCCCGAGGATCGAGCGAGAGGCTTCTAGACGTGGCCGGCCAGCTGATTGCCGACGGGCGGGTGGCCAGCGAGCGGGTGGGTGTAGAAAACAGAATTGCAGCCCTCGTTTTGTGGACTTGGAGTGGGAGCCCTTTCGTGATGATAGTAGTAGGCTGAACGCCAGCTTTCTGGCGTGGGATATGTATGCTACAGGGAAACAATGCCAAACTTGATGAATTGACGGGCGGATTGATATTATCCACGCGTCGGCATTTTTTCCCATCTGCTTGAGCGTGACGACCAAAAAAAGGCGGCGAAGCGGATGGTCAGTGAAATGTCATGATTTTTGGAGTGCCAAAGTTTGACGGGTGGGAAAGGTACGTGCCCGTTGGTTGCTGACAGCCGAGCTGGCAGCGACTGTGGGGAAGCGGACAAGGACACGCTGGAGGACAGAGATGAACGCACAGCGAGCAATTGGATCAGTGTCAAATTTGGTGTTTACCGACCAAGAAATTGATAACGAATCGCTCTTTTTTTTAACTTGATCTAAGTCTAAGGCTTGAAGAGGCTGTTCTGTGTATTGCATCGCATTCATCGCATCCATCGCATTGCATCGCACCACATCGCTTGCCCATTGAAACTTGCTGACCACTGCCACAATCTTTATCCGCTTTTCCAAGCACACAAAATGTTTTTGTACAAAATGGCCAGTGCCACCCCAGACACCACGACCCATCCATTTAGTAGGCGTAGAGCAGGAGGAAGGCAACCATGAGGGCGAACAGGCCCGTCGCCTCAGCAAAGGCGAAGCCCAGGACGGCGTACGAGAAGAGCTGGCCTGTGTCAATTGGAACCAAACCATTGTCAGCAAAAAAAAATCCCTCATCAAAAATAGCTCAATTGGAACTGTCAATTGGAACTCTCAATTCGCGCACCTCTCATGGCCGGGTTGCGCGCGACACCGGTGATGAGCGCGGCAAAGACGTTGCCAATGCCGACGCCAGCACCGGCCAGGCCAATGGTCGCAAATCCGGCGCCCTGCATCTTGGCAGCCGCCAGAATCGCGGCGGTCGTGGTCTCGGCGACGACACCCCGCGACTGCATGGCAGCTCCGCGGATCATGGCCGATGCCATCAGCTTATTACGGACGGCCCCGTTGTTGTGGAGCAGACCATGGTGAGTCGAGTTGCGCGCGGTGGTGGAGATGATAGAGCTTGGGATGCGAGCTAAAGTTGTGGACCAGATAACGATCTCGGTCAGAAACTAGCCTCATTTCGTCAAAATTGTCAATTGGACTTACCCTGCGACGTCGACATCAAACGGCTCGGCTGCTTCATCATCTTCGAGCCCGCGCGCGCGACTGGGCTCGTCAATCTGCTGCTGCTGGAGGCGAGCATCGTGGCCTGGTTCTTCGTTTTGATGGGTCGGCGGGTGGTGGTGGATATCGATCGGATATCGTGGTGGAGAAAAGAAACGAAAGTAAGATGGGCAAAAAGGCGGAGAGAGTGGATTCGAAGTAGGAGCAGAAGGGGAGGAGGAAAAGTGGGAGCGGGAGGGGTCAAGTGCGAGGCCAGTCTGAGGACGGGGATTTTAGCACAGTGTTACACCAAATTCCTCTCCAGTGTGTCTCCACCCTCTCCACGGGGAAAGCCAGGGACGGGAGATGGAATTAACCAATTTCGGCTAGTTTGCGGGGGAAGGGCACGGTTAAAGCCTCAGGCTCAACGTCATGAGCACTGGAAACAGAGCCCTCTCTCAGTGTCTGTTTTTGTGCAATGTAAACAAACAGCATCCCTTTGTCTGTCTGCACGGTGTCACAACAGACTGATTACCTATATAAATGTACAATTGGGAATTGCTGCCTGTGTGGTTTTGTAGCCTTTTTTTTTTCCCGCCTCCCTTTCTTCGAGTCTGTCTGTCGCCTTGTTGATTTGTGGTCGCGTTGTGTGCGTGTCGTGTGATCGACCATTGGACGCCGCTAATGCCAACCCTGTTTGTGCCTGTCTCGGCTTGCTGCAGGCGTCCAGGGGGTCAACACAACATCCCAGCCACCATTATTTCCTGATCCACGCCTCATCACAGCATCACATCACACGTCTCCAAAGGCATGCATTCATATCAAGATAAAGTTAATTTCTAAAAAGAATAAATGCGTTTGTCCTAATTAGTCTTTATCGCCAAATTGTGTGCAATTCAGCGCTTGTTTGAGTGTTGTTTTTGTACGTAATGACCAAGCCAGAAACCTGGAACTCAAAACAACACACAGCCAGGAACCACAGAGAACAAAAGGGTGGGAGAAACTGTGGAAAAAAGTGAGCCTTTGTCACGTCACTCAGGAGAAGTTCTTATGCTGCAGATGCTTTTGTCCAGATCAACCCTTATTGCGGGTAATGTACAGTTTACATTTAAATACACAGTCCTGTTAGCTAGCCCACCTCGCTTGATTGCTACCTCGTATACCTCTCCTAGCTACTTGACCTGGCCTCCATGTCTCCTTACTGTCCATCCACACTTCGTCACTAGGGCTAGTCCGAGAGCACCTCACTTTGTCACTAAGCCCAGCCCGAGAGCTCTACACGTCAGCGTATTACCCTATCTATCCGAGTCTTCGTCGTGGCCAATGTGATCCTCACCACTCGAGTCGTCATCATCACTATCAGCAGTGATAAATAATCCTTGGTCTCAGAGCCCACAAGCCCTCGTTATCAAGAAGAAGCACGTCCTGGGTGCAATTAAAGCTCTGCAGGTCGAGCTTGGGGACCGCCTTCTCCCACACCGCCTGGCGATAACACTGGAGTTTCCCGGCCGTCGTCATCATCTTTTGCCCGCACAGGACGACATATTGGCTGTCGCGGTTATTTTCCAGGATATGGCACCGCGCACAGCCTCGCAGGATCTTGGCCCGCCACGCGCCGCTCCCCCAGCTGCCATCACCGCTCAGCAGACCCCAGAAGTAGTCTACAGCCGACAGGCCACGCGAGTCTCGGGCATAGATATCTGCGCCGTACTGCAACAGCCCGTAGTCTAGATGCATCGCGCGTAGCCCAACGTGTCGAAATCATGGAACGCGTCCCGGTACGAGTGGTGCTGCATCTTCTGGAGGATGTCGTGCAACACCGTCCCGCCGCTGCCGCCGCTACCAACGATGGCCACGTTGAAGGTAGCCCAGTCGTGAGCCTCGGGATCGGCGGCGGACATGCGTCCCTGACCGTCTTCCGGATAGGTGGCAGTAGCTTCGTCATGTGCAAGTCTGCGTCGTTCTTGGTGAAGCACTTCACAAGACAGCAGATGTCGTAAAAGTCCGAGTACGAGTCCATCTGGGCGATGAGCTTGATGAGGGGGACGCATCCCTGCTGTGCGCCTGGCTCGTTCGGGTCGGCCCCATGGTTACGAACAAGCTCGCGCACTATCCCCAGATGCGACTCGCGCGGCATGCCATGTCGGCGGGGCCGCGAAGCCTTGATGACATGGTGGAGGAACGTGCATCCGTCAACAACGGACCTGCTAAAGAACCCCGCCGGCAAAGGTAAACGGCTGATGAGAGACCATCCATCAGCTTTCGCCAGCCCACAGGGTACTCCATAGCCACCAGGACGAGATGCTGCAGCTTCGGGTGGAGAGCAAGCCAGTGCTAAACAAAGTAATGAGGCCCTCGCGACAAATTTGGGCCCACGACGCTGAGAACCCCGCCCTGAACCCGGCATTGCGGGGCCTGGCTTTCATACTCCCCGCTGCTGCAGGCGCTGGTCGGCTTCGGCGAAGAGGGCCTCGATCAACGTGTCGGCCGTCGGCCAGTGCCGCGTCAAAGCCCGAGCTGCGTCGCCAGGTGCCGACAACAGCTTGCCAATCAGTCGGAAGGCGCGGAGATCACACTGCGCAGCAGCCAAGTCTGGCGGGCTGTTGCCATGCCTGTCCGTGGTGATAGGGTCGGCGCCGAGGCGGAACAGGATCTTCAGGGTATCGCGCAGGCTGCCATGCAAGTAGCATCCAGTTGTCTTGATTTCCGCCGTAGCTGGAACAGGCGCGAGCCGACTGGCAAAGCACGAGGTGGTGAGCGTCGACCGGGCCTGGTTGCGCGCGTCAATATCTCCTATGGCGCCATTGTCCACCAACAAGGTGAGGAGATCTTCGAGGTCTTCAAACTTGGCGCGCCCCGTGCTGGCCATGTAGCAGAAGATTCCCAAGGGGGTCCGGCCCTGGAAAGCCTCGCGACAGAAATCCGTGGGGCCGTGCGCTGACCTGAACTGCCGTGGAGCAGACCGAACAACCTCGTCGAATGTGGCCCCCAGCTCCAGCAGCGCCTTGGCCCGGAGCATATCCTGGAGCAGTATGGCATGGGCAAGGGGGGTAAACCCCGGGCTCGCTACGGTCGGCTGGCCGTTCACTACCAGTATCGAGGTTAAGCGGGGCCCGATGGCGGAACCGATGTCCGCGCCCCGGCTCTGCAGGAATCTCAGCGTCCCAGTTGCCGTTCAGGTACGCCAGCCAGATCGGCGTCAGCGTAAAGTCGTTGGGTGAATCGAGGTGGTGGCGCCCGACACTGGTGTTGTCGAGGACCCATCGGGTCATCTTAACGCCATCGCCGACTCCAACGGCCACGTGAATAGGGAAGAGCGGCTTTCTGGCCAGGCACAGGTCGATCGGAGCGCCGGCGTCGAGGAGGATCTGGGCCATTCTTGCGTCCTGCTGCTGCATCGCGATGTATAGAGGGGCCAGGAAGGTATAGTCGCAGAGTGTGTAAGGCTTGTGGTAGCCGAATCTCTGGACAGTGCCGAGATGGGGCAGTTTTCGGCATGGGGCTCGCAGCGAAGCGCCGTTCTCGCAGAGGGTCTTGGCGACGTCGTGATGGCCATGCCAGACCCCGAGATGGATGGGGAAGTAGACGGTGCACCAGCAGGTGCGGGCCGGGGTTGTCGCGTCTCTATACTCGTAGCGGTCGAAGTTGCTGTTGTAAAAGTTCGGGGGATCGGGCGCGGCGTTCAGGCTTATGAAACCATGTCTGGGGTACTGGTTCCGGTAGTGGTACTGCGCCCAGCTACGCTCAGGAGTGGAGCAGATGCAATACTGGTCGATTCGACGCAGGCTGCTCACCGTGGTCCCACCGAATCGATGTCGGAGAAGCTCCGAGATATTATATCGGTTCTGCACTGCGCCCATGTTCGGGTCTGCTCCAGCATCGAGGAGCTTCCTCACCAGACGACTTCCTCACCAGACGATGTTGCCCGTGGGCACAGGCCCAGAAGAACACGCCGGCTTCGTTCTCGACGACTCCCTTGATGACGACTTGTTTAATATCTCGTACAGCCGCCGGTTCGTGACGGACAGTCGCGCCACATCGTGGTTATCCAGAAGGAGCCCGCCGATCTTAGAAACTAGCTCGGTGGGAAGCGACCCCAGCGCAAGCGTAGGGAGCGACCCCAACGCGGGGGGCAATGGCAGCGCAGCCATCATGCGATATGGGCGACTTTAATGAGGTAGAAGAGATGTGACGAGACCGAGAGAGATATCGAGGGAGGTACCGGGGAGATACCGGGAGAGGTGATGAAAAAATGCAACAAGACGTAACGAGATCGATACTGATAGAGGTAGGAAAAGAGGTAATGAGAGAGGAAACGAGAGGAGCGAGAGGTACCGAGAGGTAACGAGAGGTAGTGTGGAAGGTACGAAGAGAGGTTGCGAGGATTTGGGTTGTAGCTGAGAGAGAAGCTGCAAGTAGCGGGGGGAGTTCTGCTGCGGGAAGAAACGTGCAAAATTGGGGGAGTTGTTGAGTCGGCGGTACGAAACTGCCAAAAGACCTGCAGCTGACAGCAAAGTGAGTGTAGAATGCCAGTAACTTGCCTATCACTACTATCACACGCTGGGGGAGGGGTAGTAGTTGAGGGGGGGCGGGGTTATATTTTCATCTCTACCGCACCATGGACTATGAAACTGACCCTCACCTTCGATGGCGGGGATCTGGGGAGAACCACCACCCCTCCACCCCACCCTGCCTTCCAAAAACACCCCAGCAGTCATTGTATATTAAATATGTGCGTCTGTCTGGCTGTCTGTACGGCCTCAGGCTACCTCCTAAATAATCCCATTCCTCAAGTGCGAGTTAACTAAGACCCGCAGCTCGAAGCACAATGCCCCGGGCTTCGCCCACTCTATTCTAAGCATTTAACTAACTACTTGCATTCTGTATATAGACTCCGTTCAAGAGATCCTGAGATGAGCTCCGTCCTCTCTTACACAAAACAACGAAAACACCAGACTCTCCCTCGTTAAGCTCTTTTGTGCACCACCGCTTTTCGTGGAACAACAAGTGACAAAACATAACATAGAGATATTAATACCATTCTGTGTCGCAGCTTACAAAGTCCAGCGCCTATTTACCAACTTGCATTAATTATCCATCTATTCACCACCTCAGGGCATCCCTGTTTTGGGTTGTCTATACAGTTAAGTTGCTTGCTTCCAACTTCGCCTGCTGAAACCGTATCAAGTCGAACACTCTTACGATATTGGTTGCCCCTCTCTAGTAATTTGCTATAATTCGGCTGTTTTTTACAGGTCCAACATCGTTTATAACTATTAACACTATTGCTAGCTTCAAACTACAAGTGCTACAAAACACACGGCACCAACAAGATATTGATATATTATCACACTTCAAATATAATAGGTCGTTATAGAACAGTAAACAAGAGTAACTACTTGTCTGTCGTTTAAGGTACGTATCTTCCTTCACCTCAGTAACCGGCGCTTTCAACCACAGTTTCCCCTCGACCGCGGTATACGGCCAATTCTTAAACCACGGCCGTTCGTCGACCGGATCAATCACGAAGGGATTGACATCTACCGACTCGGGAAACCTCTTGTCCCTGTCCCTGTCAAGAAGCGACTGTAGTCAACTACCCAGTGATAGTGACTTGCAATTGTAAGTAGATGAATGGAATTGTTGGGTTAGGTGGATGTGGCCCCAATCTATGTACTGTAGGAACTTGTGTCGATGGACGAATGACGCTCAAGTGGCAAAAAATATCAAAAGTATTGGTGAATAGCTGCGACTCGTTTCGATCGAGTGACCTCCGGGTTATGAGCCCGGCGCGCTTCCACTGCGCCACGCAGCTGTAATAGCTTGTTTCTTGCTTGATGGAGGGGGGGAGGGGAAGGTGGGATGGTAGAGGGAAGAAAAGAAAAAGATATGGATACTGATGTGGATCCCAAAGTCCGGTTGATTAGGGATCATGCTCAGCCGTTGAAACAGAAACTGGGACAACCCGGCTCAACGGCTCTATACTAAAATATCTAGCTGCTCCGGCGGGATTTTCAGACTTGAATCACAATAAAAAACCTAATGGATGCCAATAAGAAGGAGTGGTCAAGTTGAGAAAGCATCTCACCGGGCAAAGTTTCATCTTATAATCTAAAATTTTCCAGTTCCAGTCTACCAAATCACTCTACTATAAACATCAAACCCTCCGGTTTGGGATTGCTTTCTTTCAACTATATCCACATATCCACTCTAAAGTCTCTGAATTGCAACTCCAGACCAAGAAACATTTTAGCTGAGCCAAAAGATATCAACTTCCAAACGGGGCTGTAGCGTAGTTGGGAGCGCGTGAGACTGAAGTCCACTTCATCAATCCATCTGAAGGTCACCTGTTCGATCCAGGTTAGTCCCAACAAGACGGAGGTTCATCTTTTTGTAGGTTTTATATACTATTAATACCGTATAATGTCGATAGATTGGGAAATTGCTTGTGCAGTGTTAACCCAGCTTTCACCCAATTGCATGTTGGAGATTCTTACTATCTTGAGGATCTTTATCCATTTTTATTATACAGAACGTGGCACCTTCATATTTTCTTATTGGTCCTCAAACCAATCTATCGAGATTATACGGTATACCTTTTTGCCCTTGCTGTTTTCCACCATCATATCCAACGGTTAGTGATGAGGACATGGCAGGTAGGGATCTTTGTAACTGGGAAGTGTCACACATCTCCCTAATGGCTGGCTGTTTGACCACCGCAAGACCGACAAAGTCTCCTGCACTCACCTAAAAGTTCTTCACCAGGGCCCAGACGCACAGCTCTAGCGGGGGTAATTATTCCTAATTTGGGGTTTCTACACTGGCGGGTTGTTACAAGAAAAGCGGCGAAAAGGGTCTGGAACACACACTAAATCCTGGGGCTTGCTTTTGTTTATTTAGAGCTGGCTGGAGTCTAGTGAGCATTATTATGCACGAAAATGCAGCGGCTTCTAATTCGGTTTGTGATCCACAATAATAGAACGCGGCGCTGGCCACATCTGAGGCGGGGGGGGGGGGGGGGGGGGGGGGGGGGGGGGGGGGGGGGGGGGGGGGGGGGGGGGGGGGGGGGGGGGGGGGGGGGGGGGGGGGGGGGGGGGGGGGGGGGGGGGGGGGGGGGGGGGGGGGGG